>BQNB010004780.1:35292-101880 GCA_026074375.1 Tanacetum coccineum | reverse complement strand
TGAAGAGAAAAATTATCGTTTGCAGACATGATTATTTGATTTGGTGGAATAAAAGGTTTTGATCTTTGTTCAATCTTGTGTAAAATCCAAGAATCTGGACTCAACTAGGGTATGATAACATTGATTGAAAATATGCAGTGGAATATGAAGAATACAATCAACATTACTAATAAGGTTTTCTTTATTCAAACATGATAAAGAAACTATTACTACTACTACTACTACACACGCTCTATGCGTTTTTAGACTCTCATTGGAGAAGTCTGCTATGTATAGATACTTGTAACCTAGACGCCTACCCTCTTTATATAATAGAGGGAGGTTACAAGAAAAAACCCTAGCTTACTAACAAAGCTACCTAACTATTACATAATGGGTCCTTATTATTTCAAAAGAAAACATAATATAATTAGGAAACTAATTAATTGACATTAATCATCACATTAATGTTTGACTAATCACATTAATGTTTGACTAATCTATATGTTCAACATTAATGTTGATTTCAATCAACATTAATCTTGATCTTGTTTCCTTCTTTAGCATATCTTGTTTCTTCTTTCTTCATTTTTGTTTATGGGTTTTGTAATCATCAAATCTGTAATTCCTAACAGTTGCTATCTGAAATAATAGCAAGCCATTTTGGCATGTTTTGAAAGATTTTGAAACTTCTGCTCGAACTTCATTTACAGCCTCGATTAAAACCTGAAGTGTGTTAGTTCCCCGCTAATGTTTTGCTTTATGTATATGTGCAACTTCGTATACTAACTTTATTTTATAGCACAACAATTTTTGCTTCCCTTGGATCCTCAAACAAGGGGGAGCACTTTGTAAGCGCTATACTCATTTAAATATCGAACTTCTTGAGCATCGCAATGGTAATTTCTTTAATCCATGGATCGTTAGAGTCAATATACAATGAATGATTATTATCATGGGGACACAATGAGCAAGGGGAGCTAGGAGATATGTGGGTAAATATCAAGGAGTTGGTTTAAACGTAATGATAGAAGACTTCACTAGGATGATTGGCAGCTACCTTTATAGGTTTATAGGATCGGGGATTGTAAATACAATGATGGGTCATTCATACTAAATACTTCTCTCCATCAAGAAACACAAAACACCTCAACGTATTTCTTATGTTTTTTCTCATTCCTCCACCCGAATATACTTGGATCACTACCTTTTCCTCACATTCTTTCATCCATACACTGAAGTACCTACCTTTCTTATTTGCCACTTCTATCTTCATGACATTTTGAAATAACCAAGGAACACACATCACATTCACCCTTTTTTCTCATATCTTATCTCTACTCAAACTTATACTTGGAGCACCTATCTCCTTTCTCATTCCTTCTACATATATACTCGGAGAATGTACCCACTTCTCGTGTCTTTTATTAAACATTATATGGCTCAATCATAATCCACATTTTGGCCTTTTTGCTTCGGAAAAAGGGGGATAAGGAGTGTAACGAAGACCTTTTAAACTTTATATATGCTATATTTTAATAATTTTGTCATCATCAAAAAGGGGTAAGCTTGTTATTGCAAATAATACGATATTTAATCTAAACGTTCTCTTTTATGTTTTGATGATGACAAACATGTAACTGTAATACATAACGTAAAGTGGCAATTAATCGTAATCACAAATCCTCAATGAATACACGTTATCAACATCTCTCGAGGTCTCAATGAATGCATCAAGTGGACATTGGTTTACACCCGACGTAACTCACATAAGGTATGTACAAAAACAATATTAAACTTGTAGGATGATCAAAGAAATAAGTTTTGTCTTTAAACTTTATATTTTTATAAAATAACAAACTATTTCTCACAAATTATTTGACAAATTATCTTTTGTATTATAAAGATATCGTTTTATTGTGTAATTTTTTGAATTTTCAAAATCTGGTCATTTCCCCCTAAATATGTGTCACTGTTACCAGACAAGTTTGTACCACAAAAGATTTTAAAAACAGGAGGTGAGTCTGTCGGGGGGGTCCTTAATTCGGTCGGCGGCCCCCTTAATTATTTGGGGTCACTTATATATCGAGAGTTTTTTCCTGACAGGCTGTTTTTCGATTCCTATAAATAGGGGGTCTCATCACTATTTCAAACTTTGCACGGAATTTCTGCTTAAGTTCTTTCTCTCTATAGATTCACTTAACTCTCCTTAAATCTTTGTCATTTAACTTGTTTCTTAATCTTTTTAATGTGATCTCAATCTTTAATCTTTCCTTCACTTCCCTTAAGTGCAAGAGAAGATCTACTTGGCTCATCTTTAAGATCGAAGTTATGTAGTCTAGTTAGTCATTTTGTACATTGTTTACAATAGTCGGTCCATATTTCCAATCTTTAGTAAGTGTGTAGATCCAAATGATGTTATATTTGGAAGGGTTTCGTGTGGGTTGGTTGGTAATTTTAGCCTTAACAATACATGGGTGATGATGAAGTGGTAGATTGGTTCTATTAGATTAGGACTCGAATTTAGCTTAGTGTCGAAAAATAATGGAAGCGACGCTGGTTTCATTGTGTTTAGGCCATAAAAACATGGTTTGTTTTGTTGGGCCATAAAACATAACGGTTTGGTTTGTACCCGAAGAAGAACTCGACATTAACTTATGTCAGAAAAATATGTAGCTTTTGGTATAGGGTTTACTGCGAAAAGGGAGGTTGTTGATTAGTGAAGTAACTCTCGAGTTGGATACTCGAGTAGTGGAGTTTGAGAAGAGGAGCCTTCGAAACCCTAACCACTATAATCATATGTCGGTTTGCCTTTTCTTTTTACCATTCGCTATACTTATGTTATTTACATTTATTCGCTTTACTTTCTATACTTGCATGTACTTATGATTGTGTGAAATGTTGTGTATATCCTGTTAGTTTAAGTTGTGTAGCTCTTGTGCTAAGATTGTGAGTGTAATTATATTATTAGAATATGCTTTAGCTATTGTAAACCTATGATCGACACTTCTCATATTGCGTCAAACTTGATTGGTGATTTTATATAAAAGATCTAGTCCAAAAACCTCTTCTGGAGGCAGTCCCATAAATCAGGCGGCTCCCTGATATACTTGGCGGCCCCCATATATATATGGGACCGCCGGTAGAAAAGTGATATAATTCTTTATCGTAAAGTTTTTAATGGAAACGTATTCACCCCCCCCCCCTCTTTATGGTTTCCACAGGTGTTGCCACATCAGCTTTAACATTATAACATCAAAACACTAAAACATGAAAAAACTCCTACAATCATAACACCATTAACACCACTTTTTTAGGATCCACTGTTTTTTTCTTTTCCATTTATTTAAACACTGAAATTTTTTCATTTATTAAATAAAAATACAAAATATATAAAACTAAAAATATAAATAAAAAACACTACATATATTTACATACAAATATACTTTTAAAAGTTAAAAGGTATAAAGTTAAAACTTTTAAAAGTTTAAAGGTATATAACTCACAAAAAAAAATTACACAAACACCACATCCATTCTTCTTCCTCTAGATCGACTTTGTAAACACACACATTACACCCGCTAAAAGATACACACACTACACATACTCAAACACACACAATCAACACATACACACCAAAAACACATTTAAAACGCAAAAAAATAAAGAAAATCATGTTACAACGCATGTTGGTGTTGTAACGTGGGCACCAACGACGTTGTAACGCACCCAACCGGTGTCGTAACGTCGTGCCATGTAGGCATAACGCCGAGCTCGGCGTTACGATACCCAACGCCCTTATGCAACTTATAGGCTTTACCAATCTATTGACAAGTGTCCCCTTCAACAATAATTGGAGGTACATTTGTGTTAGTGAGAATACACATGTGTGAGGTGTACTTTTAATGAGACTGATGAATTACTATTTATGAGACTTATACTTTTTTTGTCTTTTTGTGAAAAATACACAAAAAGACAAAAAAATACAAGTCGCATAAATAGTAAATCGTAAGTCGCATAAAAAGTATATCTTACACAATTGTACTTCCTTCTTACAAACATCTACTACTCGTGATTGATTAAGTGGGACACTTGTCAATAGTCGTATAAGTCGCATAAGTCGCATGGAGCTAATAAGAAAGTAGTGCAAGTTTTTTTGTCCATCATTGGACCATGATATTTTTTTTCATTTAAAGAATTAGCTCTAAAGCAATTTAGAAAAATACTGTACTATTTTGGATGTAGAATCCTGGGCATCTTTCTTATTTATTTATTCACATTGCATGCATTTTGCTTTCAGCATACGACCTTTGTCTATTTATTGATAATGCTACAATTAACAAACATAATGTTTAAGTTTTTTATGTTAATGGAACTTAATGCCTTCTACTTTAATTTAAAAGGTTAAAAACCACATCAGCACATCAACTTGTGCATTTTCTAACACACAAGGTTGTAAAAGCAATTCATGATATTTTTTTTTTATGAACAAGAATTTATCATTAATTGCATAAAAGCATTACATCGTTGAGCACTTATGAGTTGACTGAGGATGGCACAAAACCATCAAACACCTCATCTACATCATTATATAACGCCCTGCTAGCGAGCTCATGAGCCACTCGATTCCCATCACGCCGCACAAAAGACCAAGAACATGAAGAAAACGAGCCACATAATCGACGTATATGTAGGAAGAGACCCATGATGTGCAGCAACTCCTTGTTGTGTAGAAATGCATCGACAAGTATACTTGAATCCGTCTCCAAAATAACATTCGTGAAGCCCATAGCAAGAGCCACTTGGATAGCCCAAAGAATAGCATATGCTTCGATCTCGATAACCAAATTCACGTAGGCTACCCGTTTATTTCTGGCGACCAGAACTGACCCGTTTTGGCACCTCATCACAAAGTAAATTCCCACAACACTATTTCCACTTGATATCCCACCATCGGTATTAAGTTTTATCACTCCATTAGATGGAGGAGACCAAAGTGCTTGAGATGGAACATTAGGCGTAGCACTTTGCCCTTTTGAATATGCATTTGCTCGATTAAAGTCTTCTAATATCCCACATGCTGACTCTTTTATTTTATTTGGCTCAATCTCTTCTCCCCCATAAGCTTTGGAGTTTCTTGCACCCCATATTCGCCACATGACCATCAACACGATCTCCAAAGTTCGTTGTCCCATGTCCTTTGCCATAGTTAGAATCTCTTCAATTGATATTCGTGCAACATGATCTGTAATTTGAGTCAAATTCATGTTGGACCATACATAAAGAGACTAATTACAAAGAAACAATGCATGTTTTGTGTCTTCCATAAGGGCGCAACAATGTACACAGTTAAGAGATCCGGGTGCCAAACCTTTAGCCGTTAGATTAGATATAATAGGTAATAGATTCATGCGTACTCTTCACGCAAAGATCTTCACCTTACCCAGAATATTTGCCAACCATATATACTTAAACAATTTTCTTTCATGCGTTACTAACAACTCTTGGAAGCATTCGATTGTTTCAGTTGCAATCCAATTATTTGCATGTGAACATTTCGTTTGAGGAAGCATCCCAGTAAAGTGAGTCATATTTAAGTGTGTTAATATGTGTACAAGCTATCTTTGTTGCGATATGTTAGGGAAATAATTGTAACAGTAAAGAATGATTCCATACCCCTGTATCAGCATCTAAGAGGTCATTAATGACATTATACTCGCAGTTTGGAGGTCGATAATCCAGTGTTCTAAATCCTTCCAGCCAATAGTCTTCCCATATTCTTATTTTCATGCCGTTTCCGACATTCCATCTTTGCCTTTTACGAATAATGTCCCTTGCTGAACATAAGCTTCTCTAAACAAAACTCGGTCGGTATCCAACCCTTGCATCTAGAAAAGGGTTTCTAGGATAATACCTGGCTTTGAGGATTCTTGCTAGAAGTGAGTTCTCTATTGTAATTAATCTCCAACACTGCTCTGTGAGTAAGGCCTTATTAAATGCTTTCATGTGTCAAAACCCCATACCGCCTCGTGATTTAGAAATACACATAGATTATCAAGAGGCCCATCTTATCGGGTTATCCTTGTTTTTATTTCCCTACCAATAGCAGTTAAAAGCTCTATGGATCTCATTTATGCTTTCGTCAGGTAACATGAATATATTCAATACATACATCGGCATTGCTTGAGCCACATATTTTAGCATCACCTCTTTACCTCTAATTGATAAATTCCTTTCTTACTAACATGTGATCTTCTTACGCACTTTGTCTATGATGGCTTGAAACACACATTTCTTCTTTCGCCCAATGATAGAAGGCAACCCCAGGTATGTGGTTTGTTGTGGCGCTTCATGAACGTTGAGTTTACTTATGATATCACTCCGCGTTCTCGACTTTACATTCAGACTAAAAAAGACTTCAGACTTTTCAAAGTTTATAACCTGGTCAGAACTTCTACAATATTTGCCCAATATATTATGTAATTGTATGCATTCGTCTACTGAGGCCCTTGTAAAGAAAATGCTATCATCTGCAAAAAACAAATGGCTAATATCCGGTGCGCCGCGACAAAATTTAACTCCATGAATACGTCGTGTTGAAACTACACTCCTAATTATTGCCGACAACACTTCTGCACACATGATAAATAAATAGGGTGAAAGTGGATCCCTTTGACGAAGATCTCTCGTTGGAACTACGTGTCCTACCACCTGCCCATTAATATTGAACAAAAAGGAGACAATCGTCACACATGCCATAATGAAATTAATAAAGTTTTGCGAAAATTGAAATCTTTCAAGAACCGATTTGATAAATGCCCACTTCACTCGATCGTATACTTTACTCATGTCAACTTTAAGAGCCATTGCACCCTTTCGACCGCTTCTCTTGTTTTTGAGCCAATGAAAAACCTCAAAGGCAACAATAGCGTGATCGGTGATCATACGTCCTTTAATAAAAGCTGACTGAGTCTCATCGATTAAACTTGGTAGTACCCCTTTAATTCTATTCATAATGACCTTTAAAATAATTTTGTAGATCACATTACATAAACTAACAGGGAGCAAGTATTTTAAAGATTGAGGTGATAGAACTTTTGGTGTCAAGGTAATAAGAGTTTTGTTGATGCTTGGACGCATAATTCCAGTACAAAAAAAATCATTAACCACATTTATAGTCGTAGGGCCAACAATATTCCAAAACTTCTGATAAAATAAAGCGGTCATGCCATCTGGTCCGGGAGCCTTCGAGGGGTGCATTTTCATAACTGTATCATATATGTTAGCCTTAAAATATGGTGACAAACACGGAATTACATTAGTTTATTTATAGCGTGACACATAGGGACTAATAATGACAAGCTACGATAGTTGTGTGTCACTAGGACTATAAATACCCCCTCCATACTTCCATGGAGGGGTGAAGCTCACTTTTGTAAAAGTGTGTGTGTGTTTTCTCTCAACAACACACACAACTTCCCATTTCATCTCTTTTTCTCTCTAATAATATGGATACTTTTCTTTTCCATTTTACCAAGCCTCCGGATCTTGTGTTATAGGGTGAATCGTGTTAACAATTGGCACCAGAGCATAGGGGGAATCCGTGTTGTTTATCTACTGATTATTGTGGTCAAACAAGATCAAATTCGTGGCTTGGTTTGGTTATTTTTTTGGTTCGAAAAAATGGCAACAAAAATCAAGATTTGATCTTTGTTTGTGGTTAAAAGTGTTAAAGATTTGTACTTTCGGGCTTAGATCTATCCCTTGCATCATTACTAGGTGGTTTTAACATCATTTCGTAGCTTTCAAGAATGTTTGATGATTTTTTCTTGGCTGCGTTTTGACTCACTGAAGGGGTGTTCTTCATTGCGTTTTGCTTGCGGGTTGCGTTTTGGTCATTGCGTTTTGCTTATTGAAGACTGCGTTTTGGTCACTGCGTTTTGGTCATTGCGTTTTGCTTATTGAAGACTGCGTTTTGTTTGACAAAAGTCGTTGCGTTTTGACAAAAATCGTTGCGTTTTGACAAAAGTCATTGCGTTTTGACAAAAGTCGTTGCGTTTTGACAAAAGTCGTTGCGTTTTGACAAAAAAATCATTGCGTTTTGACAAAAGTCATTGCGTTTTGACAAAAGTCGTTGCGTTTTGACAAAAGTCGTTGCGTTTTGACAAAAGTCATTGCGTTTTGACTCAACAGGTTGCGTTTTGAAGACCATCATTGCGTTTTGACTAGACGTTACTCTGCCCAATTTTTTATTCATTGCGTTTTGATCAAGATAGTTGCGTTTTGATTAGAGGTTTCATTGCGTTTTGACTAAAGTCATTGCGTTTGACCAGTGAAAAAACCATGTTTGAATAAACCCTGGTCAATCCGACGCATCAGGTGGGCATGTGGACCGAATTTGGGCATTGGACCGAATTTGGGAATTTTTTATCAAACACAAGAACAACAAATAAACACCACAATAAGAATACAAGGATCATAAAACAATCAAATAACTACACACTCACACAAACACAACACTTAATCCCAAAAACGATCCTGGAAAAGATTCATTTAAATGACAAAATGGTAGAAGATTCGGTAATTACGAAGACATTGTGTTCACGGATTAGTTGATTTGGTATCCCTGATTTGCAATTGACGTTGGATTTCACAAAGGCAATACTTATTTCATATCGTGACTTTCTTCTATTTTTCTATTCGATTGTTGTCTTGCTGAACATATACAGTTTGATTAGACTTGGATTATCGTAGTTTCAGCGGCAAGGGGTGGGTTGGTATGAAAGACTGGACTATACTATCATTAAGGTAGTTACGTTTAGTATCAGTGTCACTCGCAGATGCGATGTGGGATAATTACAAGAGGCTGTTTACTTCTTATACTTTTGATAGGTATAAGGGTACTTAGAGATTTTCTTCTGACCGTTTTCTTAATCAACAACAGTGCTAAGATTAAGTAACAAATTGGGGGATTTTACTTCAGTTTCAAGTTTGATATATCGGGTTTACTTCACCATGTGATCACGACAATAGCCGACAGAATACGAGGTTGGTAAGTTAGCCAGAGAGTTTAAAGGTTGAGATGTAATCAGCACTTCTCATGGGTATTTTTGTGCTATTCCAAGACAAGATTACTTCACAGTCTAAGCAAAATATCAAAGTTTCTTCGATGACATTATTCCCAAGACATTGTTTATTACCAAGTGATCTTGATTCTTGCTAATCTCTCTACGGTTTCTGAAGTCAGAGGGTAATGATTCTTTTTGTTATCAAGATTTGTGCTTATGACAACGACTTCTGAGTATATAAAGTACAGACAATGATGCTTCGAGAGTTTGCAACCATCATGGGGGGAAATGTGTACATCTGGGACTTAGTTGACTTTAATGTTACCATGTCAACTTCCAAGAGGAAGTAGTGTAGACTACTTTACTTAGTATGGTTTATGAAGTATTCTGCATCAGTGAAAAGTAATTGGTTGTGATTTCTGCATGCACCCCGAAAACGAATATTCCACCCAAAAAAAAAAAATAAAAAAAAAGGCCTTGATGACAAGAGAGTGGTCGTTGGTGTGTTTGACTTCTACAAAATTCCGTGTTGCACGTCATGGCCACAAGTAGAGACTTGTTCTCATAGCTACATCAAAGTTTTAGACTTGCTTAAGATAGGGATGTTGGTTTGGGGGGGGAAGCTGATTCAGAACTTCGCCCATAAAGGAGTCTATGAGAAACTTTTCAAGACATTACTGCTGGATTGGGGGGAGTTACTCCAGTTCATGCACGACTACATTGGTTCCTGTTCAAGTAAAGACAATGAAGATTCAAGATGGAGTACAAGTTTCAAGACAAGGAGACCTAAGTACGACATCTTTAGTTTGGAAAGTGCTTTGGAAGACTTTATTTCTGTTGTATTTGTACATGATAGGAACATTGTAAGTAATTCCGTATGTGTCCACATATTGGGGGAAGATTGTTAGCCTTAAAATATGGTGACAAACACGGAATTACATTAGTTTATTTATAGCGTGACACATAGGGACTAATAATGACAAGCTACGATAGTTGTGTGTCACTAGGACTATAAATACCCCCTCCATACTTCTATGGAGGGGTGAAGCTCACTTTTGTAAAAGTGTGTGTGTGTGTTTTCTCTCAACAACATACACAACTTCCCATTTCATCTCTTTTTCTCTCTAATAATATGGATACTTTTCTTTTCCATTTTACCAAGCCTCCGGATCTTGTGTTATAAGGGTGAATCGTGTTAACAATATACTTCACATTCAATTACCGGTTTCCCTAACCTCTCAATGTCAATATCACAAAGAGATCTATCGAGACATGATACCACCTCTGCACATTATGATGGTAAAGAACTCTAAAACTAATTATCAAAATATGACACCATGTTACATAGTCCAGTCGTATCATTAACACACCTACCATCCTCTGTTCGTAGCTTAAGTAAATTGTTTCGCTTTCGCCTGCTAGTTGCACGAGCATGAAAAAATTGTTTGTTTTTGTCCCCTTCCTTCAACCATTGAACCCTACTCCTTTGTCGCCACATAATTTCTTCACGTGCATATAGTTCTTTTATCTCATTTTGTAAGTCATGTTGCTCACGGTGAGAGTCATATCTCGGTTGCTTTTGTAGTTTTTCCAACCTTTTAATTTTTACTCGAATGTTGCGTTGAACATGCCCAAAGGTTGTCACATTCCATTCGTTCAATTTCTCTGCACAAGCATGAACTAAAGCTGCATGATCATTCCCTAGGCCCTCACGTACACCACTCATCCATGCGTCTTTAATGACACCTCTTAGTCTGATATCTCTAAGCCACATGTGTTCAAATCGAAATCCTCTTTTCTTTCCACCTCTCGCCGAACATACTTCTTGATCAAGTAGAATTGGTGAGTGATCAGAGGCAACTCGAGGAAGGTTTTGGACCCAGTTTGAAGGAAAGAGTATGGACTAATATGGTGTAGTAAAAAATCTATCTAGTTATTTTTGTATATTAGACGTTCATCTCCTTCCATTTGACCACGTCATGCTAATGCCTCTAGAACGTAAATCATATAAGTTACAATCCTGACAAGAGGCAGAAAAAGCTTATAATTCTCGCATATTACGCCCGCGTGCTCCTACTTTCTCGAAACTATATAACACTTCGTTAAAATACCTAAAACAAACCCAGGGTAACGTTGACGAGCACTTTATCGATCGAAACAACATCCGTGTACGATACTTGTCCTGATTTATAGGCCAACCATAAATGCCTGAGCCTCTATATTCCCTATTAGTATCTTCAAAGACGCTAAAATTTACATGATGCTTAGAAAAACTCATGATTTGCACATTCAAGTTTTTATTCCAACATAACATAAGACCACCAGCTTTCCTCTCAAAGTTGATAACTAGAAAATTAAAGTCTAAAAAACACTAACGAATACCCTGAATCTTTGTATCATGTAGCCGTGTCTCCATAAGAAACATGATAGAGAGCTTATGTACCTTTACTAGTTCGCGAAGGTGATAAACTGTCCAGGGATTACCCAGTCCTTGGACGTTCCAACATAGGATCCTTATGGTTATCGGTGGGGCTGTCCCGCAGCCCTCGCCATTTCATTAATACCTCTGCCATTCTTTGAAGGTGTTTCGTAATCCACCTCCAAATAGTCTGAGCTCGCAAACTCCGCCCATTCCCGTTTATTCCCTTGTTTTTCATTAGGACGATCAGTAGCAGCATTTATGCCACTAATAGGCATGACCCTTGTTTGCCTTTTCCAAGAATTACCTCTTAAAGCATCACCTTCTTTAGTAATAGAACCAGATGTGGTTTGTAAACTTTGTACCCTCGAAGCTTCATACTTGGGTTTCTATTTAAAGTTCATGTCCAGAGTCTCTGTCTCTTTGAAACACCCACTTGGTATTCCCTCCTTTTTCTCTACTACAGTTATAGTTTTATTACAATGCAATGGATCACTGACCTGATTGTTATGGGTAATTATTTCACACGAGTCTTTATCAAGACTCCCATTATTAATCTTTTGTTGCTCAAACATATGTCTATTGCTTTGTCCTTCAATGGCATTTTATTCATCACTACTGCCACTATTCTCATTGTTAATTTCACTATTCCGTAACATACTTTGGTTTTCCCTGTTTACATTAATCACTGTTATTGTTACATTTTCTTTAAGCCCGTCAGTACCGACCCCGGTAGTGTTTTGATCAGAAACAACATGTGAGCACTGCACATCAGAGGATGGAACACCAACACAGATACCATGTTGGCTAGATAAATTGCCACTCCTGTTAATTCCTTCTCTATTTGGAGGAGCTCACAAGGATTCTTGAAAAGGCCAATTCTCAAATACTTTCCCATCTATATTCGCAGGCTTGTCTAGGCATTCTTTCTCCGTGTGCCCGAGATGGCCACGCCAGTAGCAAAAATTTGGCAAGCGCTCATAACATAGCCCAACCATGACTTTCTCATGTTTTCAATTGGTCACAGACAAATGCCGACACAAGGGTTTAGATACATCGATCATAACCCGAACTCGAATGTGCTTACTACCCTCTTTTAGGCGACGCGTATCAACCTCCAAAACTATACCAAGCCTTTCGGTAATTGCTCTAACATAATTCTCACTACGTCTACTAAACGGAAGATTAAGTAAACGAATCCAAAAAGGGCTCTTACCTATCTCCATGTTCGAAGGTTGTTCATCCTTATCCAAATGCTTTAGAATTACCATGTCTCTTTCAACCAACCAAGGACCTTCATTGAGAACACGCCTCATATCCACCACATGGTCAAACATCGCTCAGAAGAGGCCATCTTCGAGCTCTTGCATTCTCACCGATCGTCTAGGTTGCCATGCAACCATTCTTTTTAGTTTTTAGAAGTTCATGACTCGGTCTGTATAGACCTTGCCCACAAGAGTAAATCACTGCTCGTCATGTGTATCATCATTTGTAAAATCTAAAACTTCCTGCTCAGCTTCGTTAATGGAAAGATTAGACATGATAATCTCAGCATTTCGTGACATGATGTAACTATCAGAAACGAGATTTATGATATTTTATATTTTGATCTAAAAAAAGAGTTAGAATATGAGAAAATGGATCGTTAGAGAGCAGGAAATGTAGGGGTAAAACGTAAAAGTTATGTGGTATAGTTAAAAAGGACGTGCAAAAGTATTAACCACTTAGGGAGGAAACCCACTTAGGGAGAATTCTAGAACTCTTCCATTCATAGCAATTCATGATATTTGTGTTACTCATCCATGGCAGAATAATCAAACTATGTTCACTAACTGTTAATCATCCATGGATGAATACTCTACTGATTTGCTCTTTTAAACACATACCTTGATATCATTTTCGTATAAAAAATATATTTAAGTAAACTTAAAAGTATGATGCGTATTGTTTAACGTTATGAAGCAATTAAGATTTAAAGTTCGTGTGACAAGAAGCATGTAGCTAATTTTTTTACTTTTACGAGTGTTACTTAGGCAATGTTATGTTAAATATGACGAATGTCTCATCCATCAACACCACTGTCAAAATCATTAATTTCTCTTCCTAATTTTGCATCGTATATTGATTGATAGGAGGCAACACCTTATGATTTACAAAGAGACTAAGGTTTATTAGGAGCGACCCCAATATCATATCTATAAACCAGATCTCTGAATTTAGGGGGGATTCAAACATGGGAAAACAATCAAACACCACGGATGCGAACGGTTGAACATGGATCTTTCGTAACAACAAAAACCCTAACACTAAACCCATCAAAAACCCTTATCATAAAGATCTAAAAAAAGTGGGAACATCTTTCTATGTTTCCAACATACCTGATTCATTGGATGCTAAAGAACGTTGGAAAGCGTGTGTATCTTATGGACGTGTGGTGGATGCATACATCGCAAACAAGCTTTCAAAGGGAGGTAAAAGATTCGGCTTTATTCGTTTTCTTAGAATTATGGATGCATCTGATTTCGTCAAATCCTTATCAAATATATGGATTGCCAGTTTTCATCTTTATGTTTCGGTCGCCCGTTTTCAAAGAGCCAATCACACTGGATCCCAACCAATCAACAAGGTGTTGAAGGCAGAAACTAACCCTAAACCAAACCCTAACCCTAACTCTTCATCATTCCAGAACACCAAACCTCATCCTTTATTTGCTTATGTTCTTCACAACAAACCAAATCCGGCTACAACCACACCTTTACAAGCAATCACTCGCTCAGTCATCCTCAATGATCATGACCTCATAAGTGTTGAAGATTCATTTGTGGAAATCATAGAATACCAATTGTGGAAATCGTAAAGGGGGGTGAATACGTTTCCATATAAAAACTTAAAATATTTCGTATTAAATTATCCATCAAGTTATATGTAATATGATAAGTGTGAATAATACATCTATATCCACTAGAACATGTCATAGCAATATAAGCACAATCACAATGTTAACTTCTATCTATGACACAATCATCATCCAAACAATATAAGCACCAATCAACACACATATAGATCTAATGCAAATATAAATGTAAGGCAATAAGGTAAATAAAGATGTAAAGCTAAATGTAAAAGAAAGTGTAAAGCGGACGCGATGATTTATAGTTGTTCGGTCATGAAGCATCTCTTCGCCCTACTCTACTCCTCGAGTACCCAACTCGAGAGTTACTTCACTAGTCAACAAGCTCCCTTTAGTCAGAGAAAATCGAACACAACCAAGCTTACACCGATTTCTGACACTAAGCCAAATGTCGAGTTCTAATCCTAGCTAGAACCAATCTATCATAACTAACCACACTACTTCACAACAATTCACAACTTCTCTTCACCACACAACTTCACTTCACTTCACAACTTTACTTTACTTCAAAACTTCACTTCACTTCACTACTTCTTCACTACGATTCACAACTTTACTTTACCTAGACACTACTATGATCACACCAATCTAACACTACTTACTAAGATCACCCTGATCTAACTATACTTCCTATGATCACCATGATCTAACTATTACATAAGTTTGGAATACATGGACTCGATCTATACATTGTGAATGTAAGACATGTCACGAATGCACTAACAAAACTATATAACTTCATATCTTGATGATAACGAGAGTTCTTCTCTTACACTTAGAGGAATAAGCTTGAATCACTTGGAAACAAATGCTTAAGATTAAATTATCAAAGGATTGTAGGTGATGTATAAACTTATTTAGAACAGAAAGAAAGTGTGTGCAAAAGGTTGAAACATCAGTGGGGAATAGTCCAGTATTTATAGGCAAACTGGGGGAATCTTTTTGTCTGGACGGTCTCCTTAATTAGGGTTTTGATCCCCTTAATAATTAAGGGGACCGCCCATATAATTAAGGGGGCCGCCCAGCCTAGACGCTATCTTTTTTGTCTTTTCAGGGAGAGGTGTTTTCTGGAACATTTCTAGCCGTTTTTAAGTAGAGAATTTGAATTCAAAATATTTATTCTGAATAAAACATTTTTTTTAAATCTAAAAATGTTTTGGAAAAGTTATAAGAATGTTTGTGATATTTTTATAAAAAATGTGAGGTTAAATAAAAAATTCCTTTAATCATAAAATAAATTAAACATTTATTTATTCATACCTTAAGTGATTTACGTCGGGTGCAAACTTCATTGAAGCAGACTTGAGACGTCGAGAGATGTTGTCGTATGAATGCATTGATGATTTGTGATCACGAGTAACTTAAGCACTTTACGTTATGTGTTATAAGTTACATGTTTGTCATCACCAAAACATGAAGAGAATGTATAGATTAAATATCGTAATATTTCTACCAACAATCTCCCCCTTTTTGATGATGACAAAATATGTAAACTATAACTCATAGTAAAATGTATAAGTTACTTGTTTACACTTCTTCTCCCCCTTTTGTCGAAGCAAAAAGGTGGACTCTTAGGCGAGACTTTTACTACACTTCAATCCTTGAAACAAATAGGCGAGCTTGCATCATCCCCAGTGAAGTCTTGCTCCTATAAACCCCGTAAAATCATCCCAAGATATCTACATTGACACTCGAGCACCCCTTAGCTCATTGCACTCCTATGACACTTGCATTCCATGTATATAGACTCTAGCGAATCCATGGATCAAATTTGTTGCAAACTCTTAACCTACATCAAGGGTTAGTTTCGTGCAACATAATATATATATAGGAGCGATATTTAAGGGTTGGATACACATATCAAGAAATGTGTAGATGTCATAACGGTTGCAACTCCCCCTCGGTGTATGCTCCCCCTTGTTTGGGGCACCAAGGAATCAAGCTACGGAAGTGTGCTACAAAAGAAAAAATTTAGTAGAAAAGTACACACATATATAATAACGATGATAGCTATATATATCAATGCACTAATGGGGAACAAGACATGCATGTCTTAGATATATGCACTCTAAACTATGATATTTTAAAAGAAAAATTACAACCTAGACACATGACGTATACTAAGACATGAGAATGTTTAGGAACCAATGATAAGGTTCGACCGACACATGCTTAAGACTTGACCAACACCCTTCGGTATAATACCGACTTTAATAAACGAGAACAAAATTCATTTATTGATTGACACACTATTATTATGAGAATGACTTCTTCCAAGATGCCATTTAGATAAGGAGTATTAACGTATTTTAATCAACACGTTCCTTATGGTATCATCATCTAACCAAGATGATGATGTGGATTTGAATAGACTAAGGATTGTATTGAGAGATTTCTAAATCCTCAAAGTTTTTTTGTTAAGCATTATGTATGCTTTTCATGTTTGGGGTGTTTAAGGATAAACATTATCATAAGACTTTAGGTCGAACTAAATGTTGATGATAAGGATGATTTGTTGAGGAAACATAAACGAAGAAGGATGAGCATGAATAGGAGGGAAAGGTGCTGACTATAGGTTTGTTGGGTGTTTTGTTAGTTGTTAATGTTGACGGATAAAGGTGAAAATATGAAAATGGTGTAAGAGAAGTGAGAGACTTGACATTGTGATGACTTAACAACACTTGAAGATTGAATGTCTTCTTGGTGTTCTTCACTTTGCTAATAAGTGGAAATGATTGGATGAAAAATGAAAGACACGATATTGTGATGACTCAACAACACTTAAAGATTGAATATCTTCTTTGTGTTCTTCACTTGCTAAAAAGTGGAAATGATTGGATGAGACGCATTTCATTACGAAATTCACTTGGCTTTTGACAAATAGGCACACATGTCTTACGAGTTTCGGGTTATGAGGATGAGGAGTTATTTCATTACGACATTCCTTGCTTTTAACAACTAGGAACACCATGCTTTGAGTGTAGGATAAGAGGAGAGAACATTTATTATGAAATTCACTTAACTTTCGACAACATAGGACAATGTTATGGAGTGTGGGAAATGATGTTGTTGGACACATCTTCAGTGCGAAAATTCACTTGTGGAGAAATGGTTACATGGGGTGAATATTCTTGTGAGTTGACTAGGTGGTGACTTCGGATTGGTAGTGGTAAGGATGACTCGGTTTTACATTGTTGGTTTCTAGTGAATAAGAATCACATATGTGAGTTCCTGAGAGTATTTGGTTAAAGGATATATGTAAACATGTGTGTTTTCCATTCCCTCTTAATTTGTGCTCATCCGAACATAAATTATAAAAAGAATAAATGAAGAGAAATAACGACGGAAGTGATGAGCTTGAAATTGTCATGACGGATGACAGTTAGCATACGATGAACTTCATTCGCGAAGTTATGTAGCTCTTCTCGAGTGTTGCGAATGTTAATAGAACAATCACACGACGAGGTACGAGGTTGTCTTGAAGGTGATAGCGGAAATGTGGATGGAAAATGTTAACCATCTATATAATAATAGAGGCGTGATTAAGGTTTTTGTGAAACGACTTAGACATAACAATGAGTGACATTTTAATTTGCATTTCGCGAATTAAAAATGCTTAAACATTTCGGATGAAGTGATTAAGTTGTCGAGATTTATCGGAATGTATTTAATAGTAACAAGACTATTAAAATGAGAATGACACATTTATGAGATTTGTTTCATCGTTCCTAGACCTAGACTTTAAAAGGTTCACATTTGAGTGGTTTGGTGAGGATGTCGGCGATGTTGTCTTCCTACAAAACTTTTTCAATAAAGATATGTCCTTTTGGACATTGTCGCGAAGGAAATGATGACGAATTTTGATGAGTTTTCTATCCTAAGATCGATGGATAATGTTCGATCCTCATTGTGTATGAGGTGAGCATGACGATAAACCATCATGGCATTCCTAAGGGGATGGAAAGGACTAACGGAAGTAAAAGTACTTAGTTTTAAGGTGTGTATATTAAAGAGGCTACGAATCACTTATGTAAAAACTCTTAAGACCTTTGTCAAACGAAGGTTGATGTAAGCTTTTATCTTTAGGAAGAGCATTTTAACATATGTTGTTAAAAGGCTTGAATGTGAATTTTCGGATATGACCTTTAACGTTTTACGATCGCAAGTTAAAGATACTTGAATATTTCGGATGAAATATTTAAGTTGTCAAATCTACTTGGAGAAGTGTTAGATATGTATCTAATTTTTCCTTGATGAAAGAGTGGATTATTTGGAAGAAGGTGAGATGATGATTAAGGTAATGTTTGGGTGAAGACTCTAGGAGATATAAGACCATTTTACGACTCTTTTGACTTTTTATATTTGTGACACGGACGCGAAGAAAAATATTCTAGTGTGAGAAAATATATACCTAGATGCATAAGACCTATAGATATAGGCATATAAGTGTTATTATAGCATGCAATCGACACAATACTCTAACATAGCTTATGTGTAGACTCTATGGCATTTAAACGTCAATTGTCATATATTAATTGTCATACATTTAAGTGTGGGTGTACAATTAACACGTAAGTCATGTAAAATAACGCATACAAAACATGATAATTTTAAATGTAATCGTCATGTAAAACATGTTAGCATTTAGCATTTAGGAACATGTGTCATTTAGATAAACTAAGAAATATTTTATCTAAATTGTTAAAAAAAAGACAAATGCCTTTATAGTGGACATGCATTTAATATCTAAGCAATTAAACGTTGAGCATCAAGATTATGAGGACATATAATTGCATTACATAGGAACAAGTAATCATCTTGAAATTATTAAAGACATAGTGAGTGTTTGTGTCTGATTTGAATAAGGAGAGCCTAATTTCTAAGTGCTTGTGTGTACTCTAATGAGTTACATACTAGATATTGATGTAGACTATCATTAGGCACATTTAAGAAGAGCCATTTAATCAAATTAGAGAATGAATATGAGACTATCACTAGTGGTGTTCAATTCTGGCTAAACACGACCATTTTTATGGGTTATACACCAAACCCAACTTCACTCTTAGAAGCAATTCCACCGTTAGGTAAAACTGAAATTCTAGTGCAATTGATTCTCCAATAGTCATTCTCATGTTAGACAAAATAGATTTCTTATATTTGCCTAATGAAGTGTAGCAAAGATAAAATTTGTATTATCTTTTCATAGAGGGCCTAACATGACTCAACTAAGATACTTTAATTCCGGTTCACATAATCCTAATCAAGATGTGTGGAATTTTAAGATAAGCGTAAGCAAGATGTTTTAATCTTTTGTTCAAGATCTATAGGTTATTTGGTTTTTGATTACATTATTGCTTGATTTTAATGGAAGTTTCCTGATTTTTTACTCATCTTACATGTGTAGTTGTCACATGTGATATTTAACGTGTTTGGTTTTTCAAAAAGCCAAGAGATGTGCCTATTTGTGACAATGACAAATATGTTATATTGAGAATGTTTTAAGAATTCTCCATTTCATGTTATGTGAAATGAATCTCATCAATATTATTTATCTTAATTGAGTTTGTGGATTCTTTAAATAATAAAATAATTGAAAAGAGACATATTTTATTATTTAAAATAAAATATGCTTTTCTAAAATTATTATTCTTATCAATGTTGTATATCATAATTAAATAAGTATTTGAATAAATGTATTTTTACTTGTTTATGCATTGACACATATTTTGATAGGTTATTTTCAATTCTAATAACTTATATTTTTCAAATTATATGTAGTGTATTTTCTTGTAGCCCAAACCATTTATGTCTACGAATAAAAATATAATGATATGATAGTATATTATCCTTTTCAATCGTTTTATTTCGATATGTCCATTAAATCATTAAACATTATGTTTCCAAAACATCAGGTTACTCTAGGTGAATAAAAAATAATATTATTCTTATTTAAAGTATTTTAGATTAAATATAGTGATTTTTTAGCTTTTGAGTTGTGCTTTTATAATGTATGAGCAAAGTTTACATATGTTGTTAGTTTGCTCGTGTTTGGTTTTTCAGAAATGACACATTTACCAATTGCATTGCAATGTAAATTGCTTGAATATTTCAGACGAAACATCCAAGTCGTCAATCCTAATTCATTGTGTATTTTATGCATGCATTAAACATATTAGTATAATATTTGGAAAAATACACAAACCTTGGAACAAAGTTGATATAATATGGCATCATCAACACAAGTGTGAGTTATGATCCGATGCATATTCTTTTCATCTAGAAAAGGATATAATTATTTTTATATCAATCAAGTGTGATTGAGTTATGTAGATCCAAGATAATATCTTTTGTTATATTTTGATATAATCTTGAAACTAAAAAAATAAGAATCCGATTTCATGTCTATACACGAAAACTTGTCAATTAGATTCAATAGAGATATCAATCATAATTTGAATAATGAATTGATATATTCTCGAATCTTTCTTGACCATCACGAACCACTCATTTAAAAGAAATAGATACTAAAATACTAATATTTAAATTGTTTTTCCATTAATCCCAAGATTAGTGTAACGGTGAGGTTTGATGAATAATTGATAAGTTAATTTCTTATCCAGATGTTCGTAAATTTTACTTAGTGCGAAAACTATTTGCTTGTTTGTATATATACAATAGTTTTTGACATTTTTTATGTGTATATAAATGAGCTTTCTACCTATTTTTATACATCACACATCTTTTGTCCCCTAAATTTACTTTATGTTAAAAATTATTTTATGTAGGTGTATGTTAGAACCATGCATGCACAAGGCTTTTTTCTTTTTCTTAGTTTACGAAGTCAATTAATAAAATATTTTCTTTTGTTTTAACCACAACCTAGGTCAAACAAAGAAGTGTTGAAAATATTAAAAATAACCATATTTAAACGTATTGTTTGAAAATAGATTAAATCGTTAGAAATATTTAGGTGACTAGTTTTAAACTTTTAATATATACTTGAACAAGTTATTGAACTAGTATTCTTAGGTATCTTCCCATACTCGAAAAGATGTTAAAAGATAATTTATGTAACATTTGTAAAATTAAATGATTCTATGCCTATTATGTAATGCAAGATATTTCGCAATAAATCTTAATGCAAATAAATCTAGCATAGTTCTAGTTATGCATAATCCCGAAGAAACTAGCCTAACAAAAAAATAGTGTCATGGCAATGTTCTTAGTCATTCAATTAGCTTAATTACAAATAGCAACGACCAATTATTAATTTCTACTAACAAACATAAGACATAAAGAAATGCACATAATCATGTAGCATAACAAATAAAATGCTTGTCGTCATTTTGTGTATTAGATACAACAATGTATACATAGCTTGGTTTTGTTTGAAAACAAATTAGTTTCCTCCCCATTTCAAAAATTAACCAATTTTAATATTTTTGAAAGGTTAATTACACCATTTTTCAAAGATATACCGACTAGAAATGTCCGACTCGAAAGGAAAAGATAAAATACAAGTATTACGTTAAAACGAGACTCAATGTTTTGGAAAATAAGTAGTATTTTGCCTTTCTGACTAACTTAAGTTTGAAATAAATACTTGGAAGTATTTTTATATGAAAGTAGACTCAATTATCTTTGAAATGGCGGGTGACACAACTTCTACGGACTTACGGTTGACTTTATATGAATTTTCAAAGTTTTCGAAAAACAGTGAATCAGACAGGTTTAAGGGGGCCGGCCATACACTTTAAGGGGGCCGGCCATCTGACACTCAGATTTGCTATTTTTTATACAAAATTGTTTACTAACTTTTCAAAAAGGTGTACAACTTTCTGAACTTGATACCGAACATATAACACTTATTTTAAGCATCATTTTTTTTTACCTCGAGCTAGTATAATTAGTGTATTTAACAACAAAACCAATACAAGTTAAGCAACAAAACACTTTTCATATTTAATCCCCCTTCATGGGTATTTTGATACATGGATCGTACTCAATTTTTAAAACCATTTGTGTAGGATCCCGTTTAACACTTCATAACACGAATCAATTCCGTTTAACACTTCATAACACGAATCAATCACGGATCAAGAACTAGAAATGAGAAAGAGAGGAGTTGTTCTAGAGAGAGAAAAAAGCTTCGAAGAAAGAGAGAAGAGAGGTTGAGAATTGGAAAATGGAATTAGTTAGAAAATGACAACTAGCTTTTTCTAAATAAGAAAAAGCTTATATACCCGTCAGGTTAAAGGTTACGCGAGGGATATTTACTAGGACCGGGCTCGGGTTTTTTCTTGGGATTAATCCCAAAGCTTATACAAATATTAGATTATCTATCGAAGGGCCCGGATTCCCGATATTATACTATTACAACATTAACTAATTAAAGACGGGAAGCTCCATCGTAGGTGACGAACTTCCTTGTTAGGACTCAAATAAATTGGGCTAACAATCTCCCACGAAGTGAGGTCTTGAACATAGGAAACGAGCTTCTTATTGACTAATAAAAATCGAGGCCGGTCTAACAATCTCCCCCGATAGTGAGTTCATTTATGACACTCCCTTATGAGATCAGTGAAGGATTGCTTTTGTCGTTTAAGCACGAGTGTTTTGGTCTTTGTCTTCGTGTAAGCTTGTTCCTTCATTGCTTTGTGATCAGCTAAAGCCATCTTGCGATCTTGTGTCTTTGACCAACATGCTCATTATACTATTGCATTATCTTGAAAGCTTTATTTCAGAGTTTGCGGAAGTCTTTGTCTTTAAATCTTGAGCTTTCAAGATAGTATGTCTTCGTAGATTGAGCATTTGAATGGGATTGAGGTTGCCGTTACCACCGTTTGACCTGCAGGTTTACGTTAGTGATAAACGAGAAAATTGATTTGAAAATCAATCGACGTGTTCCACTCGTTAAAGAGTTTTTATAACTCATCGTGAGTGTCATGTTTTATTCAAAATTCATCAATCGTCATTCATTTACTGGACAAAATGATATCAAGTTGTCACAAGTTTGATTCATATAAGAATCTCGCAAGTTCACCTTACCAAGAGGCTTGTTTGATGATGGCTCAAGCAGGAATCAGGATTTCCATCTTATTGTGAATACCATTAGTATCACTGGATGTATCTGGCAAATATCCCAAAATGATATTGCGTAGGGCTCTTGTAACAGCTTGTGGAACTTGTGATGTTCAACAAAGTGTTTGAAATGGAATGTGTCCTAACGAGATTTTTATTGATCTCTTGGCTCTAGACTCGATTAGTGCATTTTGGATTTTAGTTAATCGGAGGCTGGAGCATATTGCCACCTATTCAATATCAACGATCTCGGAGTGAGATGTCAATAGATAACGTGTGTATCTCCGTAACAAATGAGACAAGTTTCTGTTGAGAGAAACCCGAATGGCTGGGAAGGGTTGTGCATTTGCTCACTGGTCCATGATGTCGTTTTTTCAATGTCAGCAATCAAAACTTGTGATTATGACAAGCCTATGTATTGACCCGGTTTCTGCCTTAAGTTGTGTGGAGGGCTTCTTTCTTTAGACCCTTTATCCATACATTTCTTTTTAATTCTTCAACGCCTTCAATGCTTACCAAGACGTCATTACTAACACCTTGTTGTGATTGTTCCAGTGTTAGCTCAATCTTAGTCAGCATTATACCCATATACATTCATCTCCAATCATACCTAAGGACTGCTATTTCTAACTTTGGATTATCCTTGGGTAGATCCTCCGGTTCTGGTTGGATCATAGGATTGATTCCTAACCTAACCACCTTATTACTTCAGAATCGTCGTGAATTAAGATGTTGTTGGGTATAAGATCAAACCATAAAACCTTTTCTTCAGCACATTGAGTCGAATAGATCATATTTTAATTACATTTTCTCCCCTTATTTTAAATAATAAACACTTAGATTTTGAAATACCTTGTGATTAAAATATGTCTTGAAAAATCTGTGGGAGAAAATATGGTCATGCCATGAATGGTTCTGGGGTACATTATTGATATTGTTTTGAATATATTAAGAATGGTCGTTGGATGATGTTTCAAGAACATTAAAACTATTGTTTTTCGAAAAACTCCCCCTAATTAAAAAAATAGGACCATTGAGAATTGTTGTTCTTTTGAAAAATTCTGTGAGGGATGGAGTGTTGAACACATAATTTTGAAAGATTATGAATTGTCATCGAGAAATTGCTCTGAAAAATTGTGTTCAACTTTTTTGAAAAACCAGAATGTTAAGAGGACTTCTCTTTTAACGGTAAGGTAAGCGTTCTTTAAACGTACACTTGTCCTTTTTTCTTGAGGTTATTTACTTTATCTTTTTTTTTCTTTACATTATTTTTAATTTTTTTTATTCTTTATATTTTTTTTTTTACTTTTGTTTAAAATTAATCATTGAATATCTTTTAAAGTACCAGCTCAAGACGTAAGAACGTTAATTTTCTCGTTGTGAGGTAGTATATAACCTTCCTTTATTTGAGTCTGAGTTATCTTTATTATTTTTTTTTATTTATATTTATATTTATATTAATATTTTTTTTGTAATTTATTTTTTATTGTTTTTTTTCTTACTATAATTTTATTTTTTTTTTTTTTCATTTTTTTTATTTTTTTTTTTTATAATTATTTTTTTTTTTTTTTTATTTTTATTTATTATTTCTTATTATACAAACCATTTTCCGCCCAAATTCATACGCACCCAAAACCCACTTCACGGGTTTGCCAAAAACCCTTTTACCCTGCAACTCAAAAACCCCATGGTCAAACCTCTCCCCTCTCCACTTAACTCTGTCCATTTGAAATCTCACTCCCCCAAGGCTCATATCGTACGGACCCAAGATTGCTTTTTGAGAAATTGAAGGGCCCAAGATGGTTGTTTCCCACCTCATCACACAACAAACACAGGAAGAGCTTATAAAAGAAGAAGAGCAGAAGAAAAAAGGGAGTTGTTTTTGTTTTTAAATTTTCAAGTTTGTATGTGTGTCTCGCGCATATTTAATCAATTTTATTTCAATGTGTGTTTAGACGCAGCTTTAAGTACTTGTTAGTTTATTCTGTGTAAGCTTGTACTCCATCATTTGTAGTAATATCATTTCAGTTTTCAAGTTAAGTGTTCTTTGTTTTCAATTTTAAGCTCTGATGATTGACATTGCGATTTAGCTCATCAATGTATGCGTACTTTATTGAGCTGTAAGACTTCTATTTGTAGCATAAGACTCTAAAGTATCAGATGACTAGAGTGTGTGTGTGTGATTAAAGCTAAGTGCGTGTGTGTTTGCTTCAGAGTCTCGTAGCTTGCTGAATATTCAATGTCTAATAAGCACGGAGTGATCGGCGAGAGACGATTGTGTAATGTATAGGAGACTAAAGTTGGTTAATAAGCCGCCCTGAATTGTAGTATTCGAATATGATCGCTAAGAGAGCGTTGTGGTGCTTATGAGTGGAGAATATCTGTGTCTTGTGGAAGGTATTTATGCTCTGGCTTTTGGATTGCCCGCGATTAGGTGTTTGTTTTTGAGCCACTAACTCTACAAGAGTGGCTAAGTGCTGAGACAACACAATTTCAGGTTTTTATGTTCTTACATATCAATATTTTCTTTTTGAAGTTTTATATATTTGTTATTTTGCTTTTCTCACTATATATCTACATCGGTGATGTTTGATGAATGATATCAAGCTCTAGTCTCATTTGTCAGACAGAACCTACAGATCAGGTGGATGTCAAATTTAAGCAAATTCATAGCTTAGAGATCTAATTGCTAAAGAGTTGATTTTTAATAATTACTCATGCTATTTTCATCATTATCCTATGTTCATCTTTAGTTTCTGATCGGTACAGACTGCATTAGAGAAATGCCAATAGCTCTTGCAAGTAGGAGATGACTTGGGTTTACAGAAATTCAAGGTGTAGACTCCATTGATCATGTCTGTCAATCCATGTCGCGTATTCAATAATGTGCTGTTACTGTGACAGCAATAAGTAGTAGGAAACTAGCTTAATTTTTCGCATACCTATAGTTATGAGCTGAAGAGCATTTTAAGTGGCTCAATTAAATAGCTTAAATAGGTTAGTATTGAGTAGAGTGGATATAAGGATTTGTCTGTATTTAGAGTTTAATTGATTTTGTAAGGTCATTCTTAGTTGTGTGACAGCATTGGTTAGGGAAGTGTTGGTTTAAAGCTTGTTTTTGACTCCCTAAAGTCAAGTGAATCTGTCAAATTCTTTCATCTAGCTGTGGTTTAGCCATTTTACTAAGTTTTAGAAATTACGTTTTATTTGAGAAGCTAGTGTATGATCTCGAAGTGTACGAGAGATGAGATGTCTAGAATGTAAAAGGTCTTCAATTGCACCAGGGGCAAGTTTGAGATGCTAGTGATGTTTTTAGATGCGCAAGAGTCATGCCAAGTGTGACACATTTGGAAGGCAATCTTGTGTTAGGGTGTTAGCATGTAGAGATTGTACATGAAATGAGGGTTAGTTACGGATCATTCTGAGATGTCGAGCTATCGCAATACAAAACGGTATTTTGTTGTAGTTGAACCATAATCTTGAAGCTGTGTCTCCATCCACATTAATTGAGCACAACGTGTCAGGGATAACGCCCCGTAGTCATGCATCTGACTGAAGACATTGCATGTGCAGTTTTGTTTCTTTGTCATTCCAAACTTACTTAGCTTATCACACAAGAAACTGTAACCAATCTAGAAGTGCTTTTTCCGTGTATCAATGCATCCGCTTGATCAGCGTCTGAAAATGCTTGTTAGTTCAAAGCCAGAATCCTTTGGTTACAAGAGTCCAGTGTTAATGGTACCCTTTAGGTATTTAAATTCTTTTAACCTCCTTGAGGTGCGTTTGAGTTGGTCGTGCTTGATAACGTGCACAATAGCATAATGCTTTTCACTAAGTATGGTCTTCTAGATGTCAAGTACTTGTGTGTCCCGATCTCTACTACGGATAATCATGATTGGTCTACGGGTTCTCACTACTTTCTACCTCTAGGTTTATTCCCCTAATTGTTTATAGTAGCCATTGAGTTGTCACCCATGGCAGTGACATTTGTCCATGTTATTATGCTTTTTCAGTATTTCTTAAGCGTACTTGGCCTGATTGATAAAAATACCTTTTGGGGGCTGGTAGGATCTGTTAGGCCTGGATTTCCTCTAAAAAGGAACTTTCATCTCCCCAATTAGTACATTTCAAATTACTTGTGCATTAACTTTTCTATCATTCTTTTTGAATATTTAGGGTTTGTTGACCTAAAAAATTATCGCATCAAAGTAAATATGCACTAGTAGAATATCCTCCCCCGAATTTTATATGGAATAAAAGTTGGGGTCATTGTACCTTAGTAAAGCCTTTGGACAACTAAAAGAAGTTGGAAAATTCATCATAACCAGGCTGTTGGGAGCTTGCTTTAATCCATACAAAGCTTTCCTTAGTAGGTAGACTTTTTCTGGATGATCTGGATCAACGAGCCCTTCTGGCTGAGCAACATAAACCTCCTCCTTCTGTAACATTCTGTATTTTCAGGTCATTTTATGACATCATTCATTTTATCATTTTTCACTATTTATTTTTTTTCTTCTTCTCGTCGCGTTCGCTTATCCATCTCATCCTGTCATTTTTTTTTTGTTCTTGCAAATTGATCAGCAACAACAGGATAAAACTGTTGTTGCTAGTAAAGTTTTTAGTATCATTTTAGCTTTAGTGATTAGGAGTTAGAAGTTGAATTTTAAGCATTTCCATAGTTCACTAGTAGTTTCATAAAAATAAGCACTTAAGTTTCTTTTATCAGCTTAAATCTGCTTATTTGTCCTTGTCAAAAGTAGTCTAGCAAGTAGTTTAATTTTAGCCTAATTCATTTTGAAAATTTAATTTCTTGTTGAATTGAAGAGAAAACTTAATGTTGTATTGTTGTCTAGGTTATTCAAGCTTTAAGTAGGATAGCTTATATTCAAACTCCAGCTGTTTAGGTTTAAGATAATTACAGAGATTAGAAAATCTTTTATCTTATTAAGAGAAGACCTCTAAATGTAAGTCAAATTTCAATGAATACACGAACTAGTAAACAGGCTTTTGACTATATTTGCTCAGTATAGATACGCTATGATTGTAGTAATGTTGTAGTCAATTACTGTCAGCTTATTATTTTGCTGTATTATTGTATGATACCTTTGTGTACGATCTTAATCTACATGTGTAGCATCTTGTGTTTTTCATCTTTCATCAAGAAAAGTAAGCTGAAATAAGCTAATGAATGTGAATTAAGGCTCTTAAAGCCTTCAGTTCTTGTGACAGATTCTAAAGAGCTTAATTTTGTAGAGAGATTGGTAGACAAATATAGTAGTGTAATCGAGATAGATTTCATTAAGTTAACTTTTGTTATAAGGTATAAGCTGGTTTCTTACAAGTTAAGTAGTGTTTAAGTTGAGTCAGGAGTATGTTGCAAAGGTGTTTTTTTAATTAAAGCCAACAAAAATAAGCTATGGATTCGTTCTCGGGTCGGTATTAGATATTACTAGGTTGATAGTTCAAGGTTAAACTGTTTGTGCAGGCGCGCTGACTTGTATCTATTCGTAGAGATAGTTCGTTCGCACATGACTACCTAACTATTCAGTTTGTGGCTTACGTCTGTTCGTACATCGCTAACATATCCGCTCGAGCGTTGTTCTGAAAAAAAAACCAAAAAGGGGAAGACACTTGGCCGGGTGAGCAAGACTCGAAATCGGGACCGAAGCGATACATCCCCCTTAACCAACACCCTCACCGCTGCGCCCTGGGTCCTTTTTCGTTTAAAGATCAAGGGCTAACTATTATGTAGGTTTTGGCCCACAAAACAGCTAATATGCCTGTATCAAGCTTATTCGAAGCTTATTTCGTTTAGCTTCTTTTGGTTTCATTATTTTCTTAGGACTGTTTTAGCATCTCAGTATTTTGTAAAAAAATTTCAGAATTTTTTCGGTTAGTCTTTTAATATTTTTATACTGTTTGTATATTGTGTGTAGTGTTATTTTGTGTAGTTTGTTTGTTTCATGTTTGAGTAAAAAATCTCCAAATTATCTACGTAATAAAAGTTAACGTAGATGAGAACTGTATCTAGAGACCTTTATAGTCGAGAATTGTTTCTTGTTGCCGTATATATATCTACTGTTTGTAGGAAAAATATTGTAAATATATGTGCAAGTAGTTATGTGTAACGCTAAATTGACTATAGCTTGCAGAGTTCATGTTTTAAGATATTGGGGTTCAAAACGCGGTACAGCACGCTCTTCTTACTGTGCATGATGAATTGTCATTGTAGATTTGTCATTGCTCAGTTGCTATACACGATACTGGCCGTGAGTTGAGATCTCAGTCTAGCCTTTCTATGGACTTCTAGTTATCTTGGTCATACGTAGAGCTCTAGAGAGATGCACAAAAGAATCTCGCCTATCAGTGACGCGCGCTCAGTGTCGCCTGATTGATACTTCATGATTGTGGTTGTTCTCCACTCTTTTGACGTGTAGAGAAATATCTGTAGTGGGCCTCATGACACGATTATGTTCTAGTATGTGTAGATGTATAGATGTACATAAGAATTTCTCGAGAGAAGAATGTATCTTAAATTTCTCGTTTTGATTCGTTTGAAAAGTCAAAGACGCTAGAATTGTCTCTCAATATACTCGTGTAGCTTTTGCAATCTCCCTGTAATACGAATGCGCCTTACGAGACTATCATCTCTAACACTAATCTGGTTCCTATCAGCTCTGTGTGATCATGCTATCAGCATTGTCCTCTCTTCCAGTCCTAGTGAGTTGGGACGCCTATGACACGTGACCCTGGGATACTACAGTTCTGTACTTACGACATGTTATAACGGTATAAGTGTTCATGGCCATTGAATCACTCCATTGATTTACGCGTTAAGTGATTGAATTTCTCACTAGAAATAGACTATTTCTATATACAGATAATATGATTATATATATTTACAGTGTAAGTGTTGAAGGTGCTGTCCAATCAATTTTTGGCGCCGCTTATGTCCGGGATGCTGTAGAATAGGGTTGAGTAGTCTTAAGCTGGCATGCGCTTGATCAGGTTGTGTTTGAAGGACTGTATTAACACGGAGATATTTCTTGTATGTGAATTGTATTATAATATGCATTAAGTAAGTACCAGTATCAATATTTCTATGCTGGATCTATTCTGTATACAGTGTCTGTGTACTTATATTGGATCGCGTATGAATATTAACTCTAATACTGAAGAGTAGATAGTAAAAATACGAGATATATACCTATAAAGATAGCTATTGTCGACATATCTAAAACACTCGAAAGAATAGAGATATCACTATATGTGAGGTTGATAATGCACTAAAGATAATTATATTAGATATGTTCTGCTGATATTCATGATGTGTGTGTGATCCGTACATCTGTGTGTTCTCACATAGGTTTGTGAAATTTGTTGATGTGTTAACTCATCACATGCTAGAATAAGGGAAGATATAAAATCGCATATCAGTACCAATGTACTTTAGAAAAGTTGATAAGTTATTGAGGATGTACAGTTCTTGTACTGAGCGTATAAACTGGCGTCGATATCTTGAGAAATGTTGTTAAGTAGAAATAGATACTTATTAAAGTGTTCATGTGTGTAATGATTAGAGTAAGGCGTTTGTTGATGTCTCTGATGGAATCTTTAGGGACTATACGTATATAAGGAACGGATATGGTAAGCGTTCGTCTATGCTATATGTATGTTCTTAGTAACATCTACTGATACCGTACTCTATACACATTGTTGAGAAGTGAGTTTATAGATTTTTGTGAGGCGTGACCTAAGATACTACTAGAGTAGTGAAGTCTGTGATTATTATCAGAGTTAGTTATGTGTGTGAAGTACATAAGTGATCCTAAATTATGTGGTCAGTTAAAATTAAATTGTGAATTAATGGAAAACCCAAAATTAATCTTCTTTTTCTTCGTATCAGTTGAATTCTTTTCTTTGTTAACCAATACTTCATGGCTTTACTAGTGACTTCGCCATTATGACCGGTCATTCGTTTATCGTCTTGAATCCAATTTACGCGATTAAAGAAATGCCTCTGTCTTGTGGAGCTTGTACACTTCAAATCTGTGGTTGTTCGAAAGGGAGTGTGTTAAAGACCAAGATTCTTGTCCTAAACCTTCCTCAGAAATTGTGTAAAGATGTGCAAGACGTGTGGAACCCGATTGATGGTTTACTACATTTCTCGTAGTACATATATTGTTTGCTTTTAGCTCCTATTCTGTCCAAAATTCGAAATTATAAAACTTACCAATTTTATATGTTTTATAACGATAATACAATTCAGGCGGACCGATTTCCGAAAAAAGTAAGAAAAACTTGTTATAACGGATTAAATAACGAAAAATGTTATGTCATAAAAACATTCAGTTTATCTGCGTTACATAAAAGATCGAAGTCGTAATTAAAATTTATTATAAAAAAACACATTTTTATAAAATATTTTATATCAGAAGTTTGAGTATTTATCTATTTACTTAATTGGGCTAATTTAGCAGTTTTTGTTAACAAATTATAGTACAATTTTTTTCCGTGAGTCTCCAAATATGATAAGAATCGTAATTTTTCAATTAATAAAAGAACTAGACGTTATGTATTTCAGCCGAGTTATACGGACATTTACAGAACTTTTATTTAAAAACCTAATTTTTTATAATACAGTTACATCATCTCATGATCAGAAAGTTATTTTTTTTGTAAACCTAATAAATATTATAGATACTTTCAAAAACGTGAACGTGACCTCGAAAGAATCATTAAAAATCAGAGCACTAACGAAAGCAATATTCGTCATTTACGGGTTTTATCTGACGTACGAATAACGATGTTTAATAAAACAAGTTCCACGTTTAATGATGTGTACAGTAAAAGTTAACATGTTCACCACCTTGAGGCAGTCAAATATCGAAAATGTCAAAATTTATGGATTAACCCTGTATCCTAATTCGATATAAGGGAGCATGGACTTAAGGAAACAAGCTGAGAATTTCGGGCTTAATACGCAAAAGTTATGCTTAGTTTTACTAAAACTAGGTAATTATTAACGTTTTAACTTATTATATTACACAAATTGTACAAACACCGTTAGTTGGTGATATTAGCTATATAGAATCATTATGTGGTTATCAAAGTCTATTTTACATAGGAGAGTTATCATTCTTGCTAAGGGCCTTTTCGGATGGCCGTCTTCGTACTGAAGTTGTATGGTATTTCGATGTAAAGTGTCCTAACTCCTCGACGTCTATGTCATGATCTCTTAGATTATGATAGCACCGAACGATAGTTCGATGTAGACCAACTATAAGATTATATCCTCATAGTACTCACGGTACTTTATAGACCCTATATTGGATTAGGTTGCCTATCGGAATCCCTTTCGTTGACGCATTTTTCTATTTGTAGTTATACTTTGTGGATTACTAGTCACTCGAGGTGTGTTACTCTAGTCTCGCCATTTCTATCTATTTTAATGTTTTATTAAACCCGCAGACGGGGAATACATGCTCTTTTACATAATCTCATATTTTTTACTTACAATACACAAGTACCTTTCAATACTTTGTGAGTTAATAGCCCCCCTTTTTACCACTTGAAAGTGTTTTACCAAACTCTACGGGGTGATAGATTACATTGCTTTGTTTTTACTTTGGACTCACAGTTGTTCCTTCCTTATATTGGGGGTCAAGGATGTGCTGTGTGTGTACGAAAGGATATTTTTGGAAGGTTTGTCTTACAGTGTGGAAAATGTTGTGTGTTTCAAGACTTCCAAGACACTTCGAGTCATCCGACGACAATACACAACTTTGTTTTAATGCTTGTGTCGAGAGCAATCGCGTTGTCAATCAGACTCTTCATGAAGTGATATGTAGATAGGTCATATCATGTGACGCAATGTCTCTCCTGCATCGAATGCGCTAGTTAGCCTCTTAGATGAGTCACGCAAGTGCGTGTAGAGGTGATGTTGAGCAGGGATCCATCTTTGATTACTGATCGTTTACTGTGTGCCAAAATGCTCTGCGACGCTCATATTCGCGCACTAGTAAGTGTTGTGAAAAGTGTGACTGCATTACGAGTTACGCTATTTGTCTCCGAGCAGTTTCCGATTGCATGTATCTCTAATCAGAACCATGCAATAATTCAAACTTTGATGAGCCCCTACAAAACTTGCAAAGTTTGCAACAACAATGTCTTCTTGGCACATGCCAAAGATGTGGTTGCAATGAATACGATGGAGTTTGTTTTTATTGTAAAGTTGGAAATGGGACACAAATCAATGTTTCTATTCCATATCTCTCTATCGATTTCTCCATGGGTTGCAACAATCCCCACAAACCAAATTCGTACCATACTCTCGTGAGTTATGTGGGGAACGACTCTCATTACAGTTACGATTGTCCACCTCAAGTCCCGTTTGTCTACAATAAGGACCTGTGTTTCAATCAAAACTTTGATTATTTTCCACAAACCTCACCGGAGTTTTCCACAACAATACCTTTGTTGTGATAGAGCAATATTGCCTGCTGAGTGGACCTCATGAAACCTCTTCCAATGTCAACAATGACGATAGATACTATTGTACTTGATCACTCTATGAGATGCAGAGTACGCATAGTACATGTCTTGCCTATGAATCATAAATTCTTTTGTTTTTGACCAATTTTCAACCCCCGCATATACCGATTTCGATCATCCAATCTTCAATTCTAAAATGGAGCTCGCTCAATTCTCAAAATACGCTCTATGGAACAATGTGACTCATATCCTTAGTTGATTTGGTTGATCAGTTACTGAAGAGAGAAGAAGAAGAAAAGCGAATCGCGGCTAGAAGAAAGATCAAGCGGCTTAAAGTGTTCGATCTTGGATAGATTCCCATTTGCTTACGATGATGACGAAGACAATACCATTGGCAATTCACCTCTCCGTTTTAACAATAAGGAACCCGATGTAACTCGTTCTTAGTATGTTGCGCGGGCAAATCCATATCATGTAATTGACACGTCTTGACATATGTATATTGCGAAACGCGGAATCTCGGACGATAATCGTCATATATACTTGGTATAGTGTCGAGACTCGTGTTAGTGCCAAGCAGTACCGTCGAGTGTGTGCTAGTGCCGACGAGGTTCATTCTCTGACTATAATTGGGTAGTGTTGTAAGTCTCTCGCGTCGTTAGTGCGAATCTATAGTAGCGTCACCTCTCTTGGAAGGCTTTCAAAGAAACCATTTGTTGAGACTATCTTCGATTTACAACGATGATTCTTTTACTTGAGTGATGACATTTCTTATGAGAACATCGAATTATGTCGATGCATCACCTCCCGATGTTGAGATCGTCAGCTTAGAGGTGGTGGAGATTTGATGATCGAAAGTTGGATGGGATTGATGATGCATTCTTTTAACATTCATAGAACGATATCCCATTCGTGAAAATTTGTTGAATGTCCAATCTTCTTATTGCTAAGTCGGATTCATTAAGAGATAATCCTACCTCATTTTCATAAGTTGTGATCAGTTACCTCCACATTTCTATCTTTTCTTGGAGGAGACTAACACCTTTGATAATTCTATTCCCGAATCTGAAACTTTCCGCTTTAATCTAGAAGAGATTAGTAGTGGCAGTCCCACTACTCTTTCTGTGTTATCTCTTTCTGATTATTAAGCTTTTTATACGTTGATAACGATCATTTCTAAAAGAGAGAGTAGTGGCTTACACAAGTACCAGCTACTCATGTTGATTTTGATCAATATGATTCGTTTATCTTTAGTGGACGATCTTTCGATATGATCTGTTTCCTCCTGCCGATAGGGTGGATTTAATTAACATGAGGAGTTCCGCGAATGAACTCACTCATATCATGTCTCCCCCGGAACTTGAATGTTTCAAATTTAAAATTGAGCCCGATCCGGGAGATTTGGATTCTATTGACCTCGGGATTCGTAAGAATGCTTCTACGACTAATGTGAATGTACCACTTGAGGATGACCAATCTTCTCTTCGATTTGTTATGGACCGCACCGCTTTTGCTTTTCTCTCGCTATCACGTTGTCCCCCCCCCCCACCCACCCACCCCACATATCTTCTCTCCAACCAGGAATGAGATGTGTGTGTGTGTGTGATCCCGGCATTTCAAAAGTATCATTCTTTTAGCCGGATGTATCTCATCGGAGTGGAACTTTCATGAAATTCAATGTTTACCCTAACCAATGAATGATAGTCCGATGATGTTTTACCTTCCACTTGTTCCATGGACCAATGAATTCGGGGTCGAGTCGAGCTTGTGACTCGGTTAACAAAAACAAGGCGCTTCGTGGGTGGCAACCCATGCTTATCCAGTCTATCTTCTTTCTTTATGCTAATAAGTGTTTTGTGTTGTGATGAGGCTAGATTTTTCCATTACCCGTGTTTTGTCCATTTTTTGTGTGCTTTGTATTGTATGTCCAGGATTTCCCGGATTGTGAAGACTCTCGTGCTCGCAGTATCCACATGAGTTTCACATCCTCAGCTTCATTTTGGGAATCCAGTATCCAAATCTAATCGACTAACGTTTTATCTTTTGGCACACTTTATAAACGGCCTTAGATTTGCGTAGGAACCCCTTTGAAACATCGAGGACGATGTTTAGTTCTAGTATGGGGGGGATCTTCGATTTGATTTTTGCCTGCAGTCGTTGTTATCACGTAATCCCGTTTTTACCACCAAATTTTTGCAAAAATACCAAAAAAATTGAAAATTTTAAAAAAATTTCAAAAATAAAATAAGTGTTTTGTCACAGTTTTGACTTTCCTAATGGGTAGAATGAGAATAATTTTTGACTCGATCGGGCGTGTTGAGCCCTAGCTAGTTCCTCAACTTACCGCTTGTAGGCTAAGCTTTCACGAATTCGATTGCTTCGAATTTTAATAAGGTGAAGAACAAGAAGTGATAGAGTTAAATATAAGTTTATGTGCTGAACAAAAACTTATATGAGTAACTTGTGGCTTTTTCTCCCATACTTTCCCTAATCCACCTAATCATACGTGCTCAATTCAATTCAACTAAGTTAATCGATGTTTTTAGAAAAAGCTTCAAATTTGTATCTTGATTCTTTAAAGCGAGATTTTTCTGTTCTTAATAAATTCGAAAGTTAAAATGCCAAAGAAGCATGAATAAAAAAATGGCATGAAATATGGAAATTTTTGCCGAATGAAGCATACTTTTGATTTTATGGAGCAGAGTAAAAGATGTGTCGTGATATCCCACCCGCTAACCACGAGGTGGGGGTTAAACTAAAGACAACTTTTACTTCTAGAGAGATTTTGCTGTGTTTTGATATCTCACCAGGAAGCGAGGTCTAGGTGAGGGTTCAAACTAAGATACAATCCTTAGCCATATTAGGAAGAAGAAGTGATGTGATTTCCCACTACGCAAGCAAAACTGGGTTGGTTTTTCAAACTAAGAACCACTCGGTCGTTGGTTTGATATCCTACCCAGGAGCGTGGCTAGGTATGTGTTCAAACTAGAGCAACGCGTTCCTAGCTTTAAGAACTTATATTATAAAGATGAAATGTTGCAAAAGAGTTCTACTTAAAATCTCGTTCTTTAGAAATCAAGTTCACAAGGTCCCTAATAAGTTGTCGCTTTGAGTCATGATTCATCTCGAATTACGACTATGGAAAAAAGGTTGATCTATGGTTTGAGTTGAAATGAGTAACACACATTAAATATCAACATTCATGTTGGGAGTTAAAAGTTCACAAGTCATAAGTATGAGTGCTTAGCATTTAGACTTATATTGACAAATGATCTTGTTTAATTGCTTGGTTTGGAACTAGTGAAAAATCGGGGACGATGAATTTATCCGTCAGGACATCCGTAGATTACTCTATGGGCGTTTCTCATTCTATGATCCCAGTGTTAATAAAATAAAGGAAGTCAAACAGGAAGTCGAGAAAAGAAAAAGGAAAATCCAAAAATATTAGGGATAGTTAGTGTACAAATAAAAAGTGGTGAAAACGGGACTTGTCGAAGCTTTTGATTCTTTAGTTTTCCCTTGAAGTAAAACACTTTGCTACTTTTCAAAGTTATTAGTCGAGGGGAATTGAGATTCTTAGTTTTCGTAAATGTTTACTTCATAACATTGCGTGAGGACACGGCAATACCTTAGTATGGGGGATTTTGGTATGTGCTTAATTACACATACCTTTTACCTTTAAAAACGAGCTAAAATAACCAAAAACGGACTTAAAATGCCAAATATATGCTTGTTTTGCTAATTGTATTGTGCAGGAACGGATATCTAAGAAAAGGACGAAAAACAAAGCCAAAACGACAAAACCGGACTCGGAATGGAAAAGACTGTGAAAGACAAAGCCAAATCGAAGCCGAAAAGTCAATCAAGTCAAAAAGTCAACAGAAAAGTCAACTGGTCAAAGTCAAAGTCAACCCCGACAAATCCAAAAGTCAACATGTGAAGAAATATAAGTTTGAGGGTTAAAATTGCCAAACCCTAAACTTGTATTTATAAGAAGAAAAGAGAAAAAGAAAGACAAGGGGGAAAACTGCCAAGATGGGAAAGTTATACTCCAAGGGCCCAAACTGCCATGTCCACTAACTTGTATACGCAAAGGACTTGTGGTGCAATTTGTCAAATAACTTTTGGGGACTATTTCTGCCAAGTCCCCAAAAGTTTTAAACAACAAGGACGATGGATGCAACAGGGCACAACACTTTGAGGGGCCAACCTTGCCAACTCCCACAAAGTTGTGCCTGTTATAACCAAAACAACTTTTCCCGCCATTGTTTTCCCCCCAAAAACAACTCACGGGTTTACAAACCCGTTTTTACCCTGCGTTTCCTCTCGACGCCAACCGCCCATGGCATCTCTCCACACACCCCTCAACTTGATCTCGATCACTAAAAAGCGCGCCACACCCACCAAACAACACTATGACACCATACACGAAGCTGGCAATCTCACAAGAAACGAGCACAAATAAAGGGCTGAGATTATGATACAAGAAGCACAATGGAAATCTATGGCTGGAAATGACTTTGGTGAACACTCTCACACAACAAACACAAAGACTCAGTTATAAAAGAAGAAGAAGACAGAAGAAAAGAGTAGTTCTTAGTTCTTAATTTTCAGTTTGTAATTTTTCGTAACCAGAGAGATAGTTCTCTACTACACTACATGTCTGGAACACAGTTTACAATACGACACTGAATGGCTAGTATCTAGTAGTGGATTCTCATTACGCGGAGCATAGCGCTTATTCTCACTACTGTAGGCGCGTATTTCATCAAAGTGAATAACGTGATTTAGCGCAAGTAGAGCTATATACATTACTCTGTCTCTACATCACATAGACACCACAGGTTTCAGGCTGATATTATGCGGGCTATTAGATTCGTCAGCTCTCTTTCGTACACAATTTATCACACAGCTCTCTCTCTATGGGAAGACATGACTCTATAATTCAGTTGGTCTACGGCCGAAGACTAGAACCCTCATAAACCAGATGAGTGCCTTATCAGAGTCTCTATCTTCTGGTTCTTTGGGTATAGTCATACATATTTCCTCAATTAGCAGCAGGGTCTATCTTTTCTAACTCACTGGCGATTGTGATTAGTATTCACCTTTTTGCTGAGAATACTTATCGTATACTGCTAAATTTATTATTTAAAAAGATTTTTAGTTGGAAAATTTGTTTTCAAAAAGTTTATAAAACCTCTTTGAAACCTGTGACTTTTTAAAGAAAACACCACGTGCTTAAATCCATAAGCAGTGGATTTTGAGTTTGAGGTTCAAAAAGAGTGTATTTTTGTGTGTGTTAAACAAGACTGCAAACACCTTTGGTCTTTGACTTGTAAGGTCAAAAACAACTCAGAGGTTCTCCGTTCTCCTTGACTAATTCTACATATATAGAAATCAATACCAGCGCTGAGCCTTTACTCACCTTTGCAAATATAGGGATATGCTCCTTCTCCCCTCAATGTCACAGCACAGTAAGTCGCATTTCAATATAATACAGTAATTGATGAGATGACACAAAGCATAAGACACTGAGATATCCAATACACAAAGTCTAACTCATTTAACCCTTCTGAGGGGGACCGTATAATAGCGGTGGGATACACGAGATACACGGCTACTAGATTTATCATTAGGCAGAGCGCTTCAGTTAGTTAAGATACTTCTCATTCTAGGACATATCTCAGCATATACTAACAGTATCTAGTCATATAAGCCCTGAATTTTGCCTAGACAAGCCGACCCCCTGGTGCAAAGGGGAAACTTTAGGCTTATTTTTCTTAGCCATTAAGAGCATTTAAGCCCAAATTCTTGGCTTATTCAGGGAGCTTATAACCTTTTGTATAAGCCCCCTTAGTTTCAGCCCTTAAGAAGCTTATTTGTTGGCTTATTTTTAAGCCCAAACTAGTCTTTTGAACTGTTTTGCTAGCCTAGGTGTAGGATTGCTTATTTTTCTGTTCTGTCTTATTGAGCTTACTTAATAAGCTCAATTGACTCTTAAATAGCTTATTTAGAATAGTTAATTAGTTGTTAAGCTTTTGGCCTTTTTCTTAGCTTATTTAGAGTCCAAAGTAAGTGCAATTTTAGTTTTAAGTTTTGTTTAGTATTCTGTCCAAATAAGCTTTTAACAGCTTATTAGTTTTAGCTTATAAGCACTTAAGTGCTTATTTAGGTTCATTTAGATAAGCCCTTAGCTTATTTAGTCCTAAGTCAGCTTATTTCATCCACAAAGCCAAAATGACTTAGTAAATTTTTGCCTTTAAGCCCTTTTAAGCTAAACTGCCACCTTTAAGCTTATTTTTAAGCTTATTTAAAGCTTTTCGTAAAAAGTTGTAGAAGACAAAGTTGTTAAGCCCCACGAGCTTAACAACTTTGCTTTTTTGAGTTTTCAAAAAAAAAAGGGGGAAAGACAAGAGGCCCGGGTGAGCAAGACTCGAACCCGGGACCAATCGATACAGTCCCCTTTTATAACACTCCTTACCACTGCGCCCTTGGGTCTTTTTCGTTAAAGACTCAAGGGCTTTAATATTTAAGGGTGTTTTGAGCCTATAAGCTTATAAGCTGTATAAGCTTATTTTCGGGCTTATTTGTTAAGCAACTTTGTGTTTTTCATTTTTCGTAGGATCTTTATAGTGTAAAGTATTTTTAGAAAAAAATTCAGAATTTTTCGAAATAGTTTAATATTTTTTATAATTTAATTTCTCGTTAAAAGTTTAATAAATTCATATAAAAATACAAAAATTATCAAAACAAAATTTGCTTTTTTAGAAAATTTTCTTTTGTCATATAGTTTGTAGGAAAAATATAAAAATTTTCGTAGGGTCATTTTTACAACTTTTTCTTTTTTAAAGAACGGTCCGGGTGCGGGATTTTGTCTTGACTCGTTTTTGGGTCAAACGAACTCCGTTTTCGGTCTAGTCTTTTTCATTCTTCGTTATTTGTCCCGTAGAGTAGTTTAGAAGTGAAAATTTCTTCGTAGGGTTATTTTTAAAGATTTTAGGTTTTTCCCCCTTTGTTCGGGATTCGTGCTTTCGTTTTTTAGCTTAAATTCATAATTTTTAGGTTTTTCTTAAACGTTTTTGTTCGTTATCATCTAATTTGACTTTTCCACCTTCTCAAATCAATTCCTTCCTTCAAACTCAAATCTTCGATTGTATCGATTTTCCATTCCAGCCTCGTTGGGGATAAACGACCCGGGAAAGCTCTATACTACTTCTCGGTTTTATTGCTCTTGTTGATTTTTATACTTATTTATATATTTTATATTTTATTATATATTATATATATTTATAGTGTGAAAACCACCAATCATGAATTAAAAGATGAAGCTTTGAATTGTAAAGCTATTTTTGAAAAGTCGATTACTATGAGAGATAAATCAAGTAGGGATGCTAGGACCCACTGTTCGCCTGCTAACGAATGGGAGGATTTTAAGCATGCAAATCACATGGAATCCAACGTTAACTATGACTATAACCCTTATCTTGATGTTTATAGAATGTTTAATAATGCTGATTGAATTAACGACAGAGAAACTATTCAAGATAAACAGGATTGCTTTATGAAGATGTGTATGTTTTTTTTTTTTTTTTTTGACGTCGATGATTTAAAAGGGATACTTGATTTCAAAAAGGACACCTCTCCCTACTACGTTAACAAAGAAGAAGAAAGATCCAAGGAAATAAGATGCAAGCTACTTGGAATTCCCTACGTGAAACTACCAACATACAAATCACAGAAGTTCGAGGCAGTTAAATATTCATTCGGACCAGCAGAGGAATATGTCGCAATCAAGGAATACGAATATGACATTTGGGTTCGAACCGAAGAAAACGTTTCTCAAGTCTACCAAGATATTTTTTGAAAGAAGGACAAAGGATGGCTCGTGACACGTACCAAGTAAAGAGCTGGAAACAAGTCTAACTTAAAGACTTTTCTGTAAACAAAAGTGCTTGCTGGGAGACAACTTGGAATGTAATTTTCTATTTGTTATTGAGTCTGTCTTCCCAGGTAGTCTATACGGCGTATCCAAACCCTCTGGATACAGCGTATTGACCACGACCTGGACGTTATCCATTTTTTTTTGCAATTTAAACATTATTGTCAGACTTGTCTATACGGCGTATTCATTAAATGAATACAGCGTATTTGACCTCTGACCCGTTAGGATTTTTTATACACGTCTCAATACGGCGTATCCTAAAATATGGATATGGCGTATCGACTTCCTGTACAGTTTTAGTTTTTATTTTGTATTCTAACCGACGATTATCCGAAGATAGAGTTGCACTTGTTTTCTTATGTTTTTATACAGTAACCTTCTGGACGATTGAATGAATTTGGTGGAATGCTTATTTTCTAGAATTCTATGTGTGTTGTAGTCATGCTAGGATTCAGATGCATTTTCAACACACATACTTGCTCATATACGCAACATGGAGGATCATACGGAGCAAATCTCAGGGGAGTTTTCTGTTCTAATTCTTTAATTTCATGTTACATTTATACAACGAGGTCGTTGTATATCTCGAGTGGGGGTAGGCGAGAATTAGAACACGTACTTGTCCTTGATTTTACATTAATATGCCTAATTTATGCTCAAAATTAAAAAAAATAGCATATTTTTGTGAAATTATTAACTGCATGACCCCGCACACATAACCCTTAATTTTCATATTCTGAGGATTTAGCCTTATCCGTTTCCTAATTTTTACCCCAAATTCCACAAAAATATATGTGCCGGTAACTTAGTAAACTTTAGAACTTGGCTTGGTATATCTACTCGTGACCACAATAAGAGTAACATTTCTAAACTGGTAAATTTCTAGGATTACATCAAAAAGCCTATACATATTGTGATATTAACTAACCACATCGGTTAGTTAACCCTCGTATAAACCCTTTTGTTTACTCTCATTTTTAGAGTAAGATACCCCTAGAAAAACCTGCTGAGCCATTCCTTTCTTTTCTTACACCACCAAATATTTGTTTCGTTACACCTTTACACATTAGCCTATCCTATTAGATTAAGTCCTATTTCGGTTGCTAGTTGCTTTTGTGTAAAATGTTGTATTTCCTGTGTCGTGTGTTTATTTTCTATCTATGGTTAGGTCGGAAAATTGCACAATGCAATGAGAATGTGAAAGTAATAGTTTTTTATTTTTTATGTGTTTACTACTTTCACTAGTATGATCGGAAATAGAATCCAAATTTATCGTATTCGTGAAATGGTGAAATTTTACACCAATTTTGTTTTTCAGTATTAGTTAAAAAAAATCAAAAAATACATAAAAGTACAAAAAAATATTGAGAGAGAGAAAAAAGTGAGGTTTGTGAGATAATCGGTTCGTCTAAGCTTAACCGATTTTATTATTTATGATGATTGATTATTCGTTGGTACGTGGTATAAACCAATGATGTAAAGTTATGTTGTATATTATTTCTAAGTTGGTCGCATTATAAACCAACTATGTATTTTCATGTATCAAGTGGAAGATATCGCCACTAATGTTTTATAGTAGGTATATTATGTGTGGAAATCGTAGAATACCAATTGTGGAAATCTTAGAAGGGGGTGAATACGTTTCCATTTAAAAACTTAAAATATTTCGTATCAAATTATCCATCAAGTTAGATGCAATATGATAAGTGTGAATAATACATCTATATCTAGTTAGTACATGTCATTAGCAATATAAGCACATATCACAATTTGTTAACTTTCTATCTATGACACAATCATCATTTTTTGTCAAATCAAGATTAGTAGTAATCAACACGCATATAGATCTTAATGCAAATATAAATGTAAGGCATGTTATAGGTAATTAAAGATTGTTATAAAGCGAAAAGTAATAAGAAGTTGCAAACGGATGCGTTGATTTTAGTGGTTCGGTCACGATTAGTACCTCTTCGCCGCCTACTCACTCCCGAGTACCCAACTCGAGAGTTACTTCACTAGTCAACAAGCTCCCTTTTGGCGGTGAAAGAAGAAAATGTGCACATCTTAGCTTACATCGTTTCGGACACTAAAGCCAAATGTCATGTTCTATTCCTAGCTAGAACCTATCTGATCACAAATTATATCATCTCCTGATTCTCAACTATTCAAATCTTCTACGTTCACCATCACTTAATCTTCAATTCATTCAAGACTTTATCTTCACTTCACAACTTCACTTCACTACTTCTTCTATACGATCTCACATACTTCTTATCTGATGATTCACTCACGTCTTCTCTTTGATTTCTTAACTTGACTTATCTTAGTAACTTCGACGATCACTCTCCCTTGCATAACACTTAGTTTCTTTCTTTGATTCTCCACCGTATCGACTTTTCTGTCCTATGATCACCTCGTTTTAAAAACATGAGACACACCGTGAGCTCCATGTTCGTTCGTGGTATACTTGGGTAGTTTTGATCTTGGACTCGTGCTAGAAATTGTGGTTGGTTTGTCAGGGCACATTTGCTCGTTCGATTCGTCTGTTAGGGCCGTGAGTGGGGGAAGGTAGGGCAAGGGGTAGGTTATGTTGCGGGGTGGAGGATGTAGGGTGATGCTAGGTAGTAGGTTGGGTGTTTGTGGTTGGTTCAGAGGGGTGGGGTGTGATGTAGATGATGTTGGGTAGTATTTGAGTTAAGTTTTTAGGGAAGGGGTTTGGGGTCGGGGGCGTTTAGGATGGGTTTTTGTATGGGCTATTGGGGAGGGTTACTGGTTGGGGTGTGGGGTTTGGGGGGGAGTTATTTGGGTGGTGGGGTTGTGGTAAGGAAATGTGGTGATGTTGGGGGTGGGGTGGATTTGATTGTGTTGGTGGAGGGGTCGCGGAAGTTCTGGGTGTTGGGGCGGGGATGTGGGTGTTGTGTGGGTGTTTGTAGTGGGGGGTGTGTGGGCGGCTAGTGTGTTTGTGGATAGTGGGTGGGTGTTTGTTGTTGTTGAGATGTTGAAAGCTGGGCGTTTGGTTATTGGGAGGTGGGGTGTGTGTTGAGTGTGTGGTTTGTGAGGATTTGTTGGATGGGGGGTTGGCTGTGGGGTAGGTGAGTGATGGTGATGGGATTGGGTTGTCGTTGGGGAGGGTGTGGTTGGGTGCGGGGGGGAGGTTATGGGTTTGGTGTTTTTGGTTGAGGTTGTGGTTTGTTGTGTTGGCGGTGTGTGGGTATGTGGGGTGGAGGGATAGATGTTGGGGTTGTGGGTTTGTTGTGATTGTGTATGGTGGGGTAGTGTTAGTTGGTGAAGGTTAGCTTGTGGTTGGGGGTGTTTTCGTTAGTGTTATGTGGGGGGATGAGTAGATCTGAGGGGTAGGGGGATTTCTGGGTGTTTGGTGGGAGGGAGTGGTGTGGCGAGTCAGGTGTTAGGCTATTGAGTGTGGTTTGGAGTGTTGGTGAGAGGTATCGGAGGGGTGGTTGTGTGCGTGGCTGGTTGGCGGGGCGGAGAGTAGGTTGGTGATATTAAGGGGTGTTGGTGGCTGGGTTTGGTTTGGTGGGTAGGTGGGGGGGTGGAGGGGTGTTGGGTTGGTCGTGGGGGGGTATGTGTTGGTTTTTGTTGGGGGGTAGAGTGTGGTTGTGGTGATGGGTTATGGGGGGGCGTATGGAATGTGTTTGTTGTGTTGTGTTTATGGGGAGAGGTGGGGGGATGTGTTGGGGGGTGGGAGTGTGTGTGAGGTTGTGATGGGGGGTTGATGTTTGGGGTGTTTGGGTGTTGGTTTGTATTGTTAGCGGAGGTGTTGTAGTTGGGTAGGGGGTGGTGTGTGGTGTGTAATGTGGTGGAGGTTTGGTACACTGGGTACTCTGGAATGTGGGGTGTTGTTGGGGGAGTTGATAGGGTGTTGGATGGTGAGTTTGTGTGTGGGTGGTTGGGTGGGGGGGTTTTTGTGTGGGGCTGGGGCTGGTGTATGGGGTGTCTGTTTGATTGTGTTTGTGGTGGGGAAGGGGTGTGTGGTGTGGGGCTGGTTGTGGGTGGGAGGGTTGTGGTAGGAGTGAGTTGGGCAAGTGGTTAGGTTGTGATAGGGTTAGTTAAAGGGGGTGTTGGGTCGGTGTGGGGGGGGGTGTTGTGACCGGTGTGTTCGGTGGAGTGGTGGTGTGTGGTATGGAGATAGGTGGTGTGTGAGGGTTCTTGTGGCAGTGTGATTTGGTTGGGGGGTGTGGGTTGTAGGGGGTATGTGTATGAGGTTGTGGTTGGTTGGTTAATTGGGTTTGCAGGTAGGTAGAGTGGGGGTTGTGCGTGGTGGTGTGGGGGTGGTTGGGGGAGTTTGTTGTCAGAGTAGAGTCGGTTGGGGATGGGCTTGTGGGTGTGTTGGGGTTGGAGAATGGAGAATTGGTGTGGTTAGGTTTCTGGTGGTGGTGTTGATTGTGTGGATTAGTGTAGGGTTATTGTAGTGTTGGGAATGGTTTTTGGTGTAGTGCGTTGTAGAGGTGTTTGGGTGGGGAGCGGGAGGTTGTGGTGGGGAGGTGTTTTGGCTTTGGGGGTTGGAGTTGGGAGACGCTCGGTTATGGTTTGTGGGTGTTGTGTGTGTTGGGGATGCGTTTATGGGGCTGGCGTTGGGTAGTAGGGGTGTGTTTAATTGTGGGTGCGTTAGTGAGTTGGTTGTGGGGGGAGTTAGGGGGGGGGGGTTGTGGGGTGTTGTTGGGTGTGTGTAGGTGTTTGTTGGTTATGTAGGTTTGGTGCGTGGGGGGAGTTGAGTGGTGGCGGTTTTAGTAGGGTCGTGGGGGGGGGTGTGATTGTGTTTGGATTGGGGCAGGGGCGGTGGGTATTGAGGGGTAGGTGTGGGTTGAGAGGGCAATTGGTGGGGTTGTATTTTCGGGTGGGGGACATTTGAGGGTGTTTGGGTGCGGGGGGTTGGGTGACTTGTGTTAGGGCTGTGGGTTGATAGGGAGGATGGTATGGGATGGTGTTGCTGGTGGTTTGAGGATTTGTGGGAAGAGTTGGGGATTGTTTGTGGGGTGTGGTTGGTTGGTGGGTAGTTGTGGGATTCGCGTCTTTTGGTGGTTTGTTGTTGGAGGTGGTTTTGGATGTGTGAGGAGAGGAGGGGTGGTTGGCATTTGTATTGGTGCTGAGTATCGTGTGTGTTGTGGGGGGTGTTTGTGATTTTGTAGCGGGGGGGGAGTGTGAGGTGTGGGGTGCGAGGATTGTTGGTGGTGATTTGTGTCTGTGTGGCGTTATCTGGGTGGGGTTGTAGTGTTTGCTAAAGGTTTGGTGGTTTTGTGGTTTGGTAGTTATGTGTTGTATGGTGGTAAAGGGTTTTTGTGGGGTGATTTATGCGTCTTGTGGTGTGGTGGTAGAGGTATGGTTGTTTGGAGCGTCTAGTAGCGTTGGTATGGTGGGTATGCGTGGAGAGGTTGTTTGGGGCGTTGTATAGGTTGTTTTTTTGGGGGGTTGGTTGCTGGGGATTGATCGGTGGTTCGGGTTGGGTGGGTTGTGTGTTGGGTGTTAAACAGGTATGTGGGTAGTTAGTTTCGGAGTTGTTAAAGTGTGAGGGTGGGTGGTCGTGTGTGGATGATTGGTTTTATGTGTGTGGGTGTGTGTTAAGGGGTGAGGGATGTTGGGATCTGGGTATTGGGCTGTGTGAGTTATATAGTAGGAGTCGTGGTGTGTGTTTGTTTGATGTGTGTGGGGAGGGGGCTGATGGTGGGGGGTTGGTGAGGGGTGTTTAGAGCTTTTTTTGGAGGGTTTTGGGGTATTGGGTTATGGTGTATTCTGTGGGTTTAAGGTTGTCGGATTCGTGTTGCGTGTTAGCGGTGGGCTGGGGTGGGTGGTTTGGGTGGACGCGGGGATGTTGTGAGTGCAGTTTGGGTAGTGGTGTTTAGTAACGTTTAGGGGGGGTGTCGGGTGGGGTTGTGGTGAGGTTGCGGTGGGGGTTTTGGAGTGTTGTTGATTGGGGTGGGTGGGTGTAGTGGGAGGGTGTGTTTAGATGGATGCTTGTGAGTGGAATGGGGGGTGTATGACGTGGTTGGGTTGTTGGGTTGGGTGTGTCTTAAGTTGGAGTTAGTGGGGGCGGGGTGTGGGAGTGTTGTTGGTTTGAATATTTTGGAGAGTGGTGTCGTATGGTTGGTGGTGATGGGGTGGGTGTGTGGGGGGGATTGATGTAGGGGGGGTCGGTGTTTAGCGTTTTGGTGCGGTGGTGGGTGTGTTGGTGTGGGTGTTGGTAGGGTTTATTACGAGGATGGGTGGGTTGGTTTTGATTTGGTGGGTCGTGGGGGTTGGGGTGTGGTGGTGGGTGGGAGGGGAGGGGGGGGTGGGTAACCTGGTGGGGGTGTGTGAAGGTTGTGAGAAGTTTGTTTGATGTCTGAGTGGGGGGGGGGTAAACGTGAACAGGTGGATTGGGGGCGGTGTGGAATGTTTGGTTTGGTGTTGCGGGGAAGGGGGGTGGGTGGTTAGAGTGGGGTTGGGGGTGGTGTCCAGATGTTGGGCGGTGGGGTGCTGTGCGGTGTTCGGGGGGGGGCAGTTGGTGGTAAGTGGAGGTGTGGATTTATGAGGCGGTGGGGGGGGTAACGTGGTGTTTGTGTCGATTGGGGTTGATGGGGGGGGGTGTGTGTGGTTTGATTGTTGGAGGCAATGGTGGGTAGTTGTGGGAGTGTGGTTGTGTATTGTGCGGGGGGTCATAGGGGGTGGTATATCGTGGGGATGTCGCAGTGGGGGGCTATGGGGTTTCAGTCGGGTGGTAGTGGTTTGGGGGGGTGTGGTGTGAAATTGGGTTGTTGTTGGGGAGTTGTGGGGGTATGTGGAAGGTGGGGTCTGGTGTGTGCGTGTGGAGGTGTGGTTGATAGGGGTGGGGGTGTTTGTTTGTGGGGGTGGAGTTGAAGGTTTTTGGGTGTGGTTTGGTGGGGGTTTGTTTGTTGGGGTGAGGGTGGGTTGTGTTGGTGGTGTGGTTTCTTATAGGGTGGACTGCGGGGCAGGTTAGTGTCGGGGTATTCGTGGGTGGGGTTTGGTGTGGTGATGGGGTTGGTGGGGGATTCGGTGGTATTGCTTTGTAGGTTGTCGTGGTGGATATCGAGGTGTGGTCGGGGGGATATGTTGTGTTTGGTTGATGGGGTGAGTTTGTGTCTGTGGGGGGCGGTAGTTAGGTAGGTGTGTGTGTTAGGATGCTGTGTGGTGGTGATTTATGTATTAGGGGGCGATGATGAGTTGGGATGGTTTGGGTGTTTTGTTTGGTGTGTTGGGTATTAGGGGTGGTCTGTTGCTGTGTAGGTGGTGTAGTGTGTTTTGAAGGTCATGTAAGGGTGTGGGGGGGGGGTTGTGGTTGTTGTGGGGGCGTCTTGCGGTGGGGGGGGAGGTTGTGTTTTAGTGTTGTGTTGTTTGAGGGGGTGTGAGTATGTGTGGGGGTTGTGGTTGTGGGATGTTTGTTGTGTATTTGTTACGGCTAGTTTTGGTGCGAACTGTGGGTTGTGGTGTTGGTTTTGGGTTGTGTTTTCGAGGTTAGGTTGTTGGTTGGGTTGTTGAGGGTTGTGGGGGGATTGTGGTGTGTGTGGAGGATGAAGGGTTAGTGGGTGATGAGATCGAGATTAGTGGGAAGTTGTGGGTAGGGGGGTTCAGGTTGGTGGGTTAGGTGTGTGTGGGATTTTGTGTTTGGTTGGGGGGGTGGGTGTTTGGGTCGAGTTGGAGGGGATTTGTAGATTGAGGGGGTTATGTGTTGTTGGTAATGTTTATGTGGGTGGGGTTTTGGTTGGAGTGAGGAGACTTATGGGGTGTTATGGAGCGTTTGGGGGGGCTAGGGTTGGGTGTTTGGGTTTGTTTTTTCGTAGGGGTTTTGGCGGTAGTGTGGGTGGTATGTGTGTTAGTGGAGTGTGTTTGGTGTGGGTGTTGGTGTGTCGTTATGGTGGGGGTGGGTCTCGCGGTGAGTGGTTTGTGGTGTAGGGTTGTTGGGTGTGGGGGTATTGGGTGGTGAGGATTGTTGGTGGTTGAGTTCTCTTGTTCGTCGGCGGGGTAGGGGGTGGGTTTTTGGGGTGGTGGGTTTGTTGGGGTGTGTGAGCTTCAGTGGGGTGGGTTTTTGGTTTTGTTGTGGGGGTAGGTGGGCGGGGATTTATTTGGTTGTTGTGTTGGGGGGGGTGTGTGTGGGTAGCTGCTGGGGGGGATGGGCGGAGGTTGCTGTGTGGTAGTGGTTTGTGGGGTGTTCGGGGGGGGGATTGGGGTAGGTGGGGATCGATAGGGTGTGTGTTGGGTTAGTGGGTGGGGGGTTGAAATGTGGTGGGCGGGTGGGTAGTCTGTGGTATGTGGGTAGCATTCGAAGCGGTGTATGCTTGAGGGGGTGGTTGGCGCGGGTATTGGGTGGTAGGTTTTTTGAATAGATCTGTGGGGTGGGGGTTTGGTGATATGGGGTGGTGGTGAGGTTAGAAGGTTGGTCGTGGGGGTGTGGGGGGGGTGTTGTCCGGTCGTTTATGAGACAGGTGGGTAGTGTTGGGGGGTTCTGGTGGTTGTTGAGTGTGATGTTTTGTTGGTGGGGGGGGGGTTACTGTTTGGTGCGTGGTTTTGTCGGGGTTTTGAGGGTTTTTGATGTGTGGGTAGGTTGTAGGGTGTGTTGGGGGATGTATGTTGTGGGTCTGGGGTATTATGGCGTTTTGGGTGATGGGTTGGGGTGAGGGTTTGGGAGGGTGGTTCGGTGTGTCGGGGTGTGGTTGTTTGTTTGCGGTGAGCCAAGTTGGGAGTTGTTGGATGGGGGTTGGTATGGTGTTTCGTGGGGTGTTGCGAGTGGGTGGTAGTGATTGGGAGTAGGGTATGGGGTTGGGTTTTTGGGGTATTGGGGGTTGTATGGGAACTTTGGGGAGAGTTGTGGTCTGTTGGGTTTGGTGGTGGTTTGGTGTAGATTTGTGTATGTTGTTGTTAAGTGTTAGAGGTCGGTTTGTCTGGTGTGGCGGGGATGATGGAGGTATCGGGTTGTGTATCGATGTTTTCGTGCGGTGTGGTATGTGTGATGGGTTGTATAGGGTTTGGGGAGTGGGTTGAGGTGTGTGGACGCGGGTTCTGAGTGGTATTGCAGATGTGTTGGGGTAATGTATGATTGCATGGGTGGGAGAGACGGTAGAGGGGTTGGGATCGCCGTATGTGGTGGTGGTGGTGTGTGAATGATAGGAGGAGTGGGGTGTGTGGTTGGGGCTGTGGGGGGGGAGGTGTGTTTCGTGTTTGGTTGGTGTTGAGTTGTGGGATGTGAGGTTGGAATGTGGTTTGTAGAGGTGTGTGTGAGGGGTTGGTATAGTGGTGAGGGTGGGTTGTGAGAGTTGGGGGAAGCGGGTCGTGGTTTGGAGGGCAGTGGGTAATGATCGATAGATGTGTTGGTTTTGTTGGGTGGTGGGGGTTCGGGTTGGGTAGAGGGGGGGTGGGTGGTAGAGGGCGGTGAAGTACGTGTGCTGGGTGGGGGGAGGTATGGTATTGTTAGGGGGGGTTGGTAGTTTTGGGTGTGTGTTTGGTCGTGGGGTTGTTTTGTCTGGTTGGGTGCTAGGGGATTGGGGGTGGCACAGATGGTTTAGAATGTGGGGTGTATGTTGTGTGGGGGGGTTGGTGAGTGGTGTGGTAGGTCTTGTTTTGGGGGGATCTGCGTCATGTTGTGTAGTGAGGCGTTGGGGACTTGGGGTTGGGTGAGGTGAGTTGGTTGGTGGTGTGTTGGTGGAGTTGGGGGTGAGATGGGTGAGTTGGGGTGGTGTGTTGGTTCGATAGGGTGGGTTGTGTTGATGGGTGGGGGTGTTGGGGGGAGGGGGATGGGGTGCTTGGAGATTGGTTGGGTGTGTATGGTGGGAGTGAGATGGCGAAGGTGGGAGGTGTGGTTGGGGTGGGGGGTTGCCGTGGTTGGTGTGTTGTGGGTTGGGGGGTATGGGTTGAGTTTTGTGTCGCGAAGGTATTGGGTCTGGTAGTGTTATGGGGGGGGTGGTTGCTGTAGGGTGGGGGTGGAGATTGTTTTTGGGTGTAATGGTTTTGGTTGGGGTGATGGTGTTGTGTGGTGGGTGTGAGGGTTCTTTGTGGGGGGTGGGGTTGTTGGTTGATGTTGGGGTTAGGGGGGTATTTACGTGGGTGGGTTTTGGTGAGTTATGATGAGTGGGTGGATGGGCGCGGTGTTCGGGTAGTGGGGGGTTAGGTGGGAGTTAGGGTAGTTGGTTCGGGTTGTTTGTATGGTGGGGATGTGAGTTGTAAGGTCTGTTTGGTGAGTGGGGGGTTCGTGGAGGTAAGTGGTATAGGTGATGGTTGGGGTTCGTGTGGGGTGAGTTGGTGGGGGCCGATTGAGACGTGTTTTTGGTGAGGGGAGGGAGGTCGGTGGGGTTGTGTGTGGGGGGTAAGTGGGTGGTCGTTGTTGTTGTGGTGTGATGGTTAGTTGGAGTTGTTGGTGTAGTGGTGGTTCTTTGGATTTGTGGGTAGGGTTTGGGTGTGGAGTTTCGAATATGTGCTGTTTCTGATAGATGTGTGTTGGATGTAGGTGGGTGGTTTTAGTGGTGATGGGTGGTGGGGTGAGAGTTTATTTTGCGGGATGGTGTTTGGGGTGAGGTGCGTATGGGAGTTGGGATTTTGCGTGGTGGGGGGTGGTGTGATGTTTGGGAGGGGTTACGTTTGAGTGTGTGATTGTGTTGTTTTGCCGGTGGGTGTTGGGGGTTGTGTTGAGCAGATCGTAAGAGTAGGTTGGGGATGGCGTTCTGGGTGGGTGTTTGGGGTTGTGGGGTGCGTTACGGGTCATGGTTCTGGGGGTTAAGGTTTGCTGGTTTGGGTTGGTGGCGGGTTGTTGTGTGGTGGTTGTGGGTTTCGTGGTTGTGTAGTCGTAGGGGTGGTAGGAGGTATGGATGGGGGTGGGTTGGGATATTTTTGTGTGGATTATGCGAAGATATCGGTTGGGGGTTGCGGTTGGGGTGATAGTTGGGTGATTGTGGGGAGGTTAGTGTGGGGTAGGTGGTGGTGTGGGCGAGGTCGTGTTTTGGGGTTGGGGTTTTTTTTGTTGTGTGTGTTTGGTGGGTAAGATTTTTTGGGGGAGTCAGATGGGTGGTATGTTGGGTGGTTTTTGGTGTGGTGTGGGTGTGGGTGGTGCATGGAGAGGGAAGTTCGGTGTGTGGATCGGTGGGTGGTGCTGATGTCAGTTGTTGGTTTGGAGGGTGCAGGGTTGTGTGTTTAGTGGTTGTTGGGTGGTGTGGGGATATCGGTAGTGGGGGTTGCGGATTTGTGGGTATGGGGTTATGAGTGGGGGGATAGTGTTATTGTTTTGTTCGGGGGTTGGCTGGGTGTGGGGGGTGTGTTTCGGTGGGTGGAGATAGTGGGTGGGGTTTGGTTGGGGGGTTTGGCTTTTGGGGGTAGTGCGTTGGGTCTGTTGGTGATGTTCCGTGTGTGAAAATGGGTTTGTGTGGTTTGTGGGTGGAGGGTTCGTGGTTGATAGTGGATTGGGATGTGATTGGGGTTGTGTGGCGTTGTTGTGGCATGTGTTGGTGGTAGTCGGTGGGAGAGATGGTTGTGGGGGTAGGGTTATAGTGGCGGGTGGGGTGTGTTGTGGAAGGGTGGTGTGTGTGTTGAGGGTTGTTGGTGGGGTCGTGGTTGGTTGGGAGGTGGGTATTCTTGTAGTGTTGTAGGGGAGTGAAGAAGAGTGAGGGGGGGTTTTGTGTTGGGAGTGGTATAGGGAGTGTGGTGTGTGTAGGGGGGGGTCTCGTGCGCAGTTTCGGGTGGGTGTTGGGTTTAAGTGTGAGTGGTAGTTGTTGGGGCGTTTTTGGTGAGGGGCAGGGGTTGGGCAGTGGGTTAGGGGGGTGGGGGTTCTGGGTAAGGTGGTTTGGACTCTTTGGGTGGGGCGGTGGGGGATGGGATTTTGTGGAGATTGTGGATGTGTGGTGGTTATGGTGGGGGGGGGGATTGTTTGGGAGTGCGCGGGTATGGGGGAGGCGGTAGGTGGTTGCGTGAGTTAAATCGATACATGGTTGGTATGGGGTGGTTGTGGTGGGGTAGAGTCGTGGGGGTGGGTGGGTGGTTTTGTGGCATTGTGATTATGGTGGGTGGCGAGTTGAGCTGGAAATAGTGGTGTTTGGTGGTGGTGGGACGTGGTGGTTGTGTGGTGGAGGGAGGTGTGAGCTCTTGAGTAGGGTGGGTGCAGGTTAGGATTCGCGTTTGTGTCGGGGGTAATGTGTAGTGGATGGTGGCGGGTGTGGTCGGAGGTTGGGGTTATGCGAGATGGCTGTTTGGTGTGTGTGGTTCGAGGATAGGGTGGTTGTGGTGGTGGGTGTAAGGTGTGTATCGGGGGGTTGTGTTGTGGACGCTGGTGGGTCTGTGTGTTTGAGGGGGGTTTGGTGTTGGGATGTTTTGGGGTGGTAGTGGTTGGGTGGTGGTGTTGGGGGTGCGGGGAGGTGTGTGATGTCTTAATCGGAATGGAAAGGTGGAGGTGTGTGAAGGGAGAGGGGTTTTTGTTGGTATGGTGGTACGTGGTGTTGTGGAGTGATTTGCAGTGCGTGGATTGGTGTGTGTTTGGTTAGTGGTGGGAGTTTAGGGATGTGGGAGAGAAGTTGTGTTGGGGTTTTTTGCTGATTTTGTGTGGTGGGGTATTTTGTGGTTTGCGTGGGTGAGGGGCTGGGTGCTCATGGGGGGGGGGAGCGGTGTTTGGGGTTGTGGTGTAGGGTGGTCTGTTGTTGGGGTAGGAGGTTGTGGGAGAGTAGTGTGTGGGTGTGGGGGGATTGGTTTGGGGTGTTTTTTATTGGAGTGTTCTTGGTTTTGGGAAGGGCGGGGTAATGGTGGGGTTGTGGGTTTGTTAGGATTGATTTTGTCAGGCGGCCATTGGGGTTGTGGGGGGGGGGGTTTAGGTGTTGGTGGTGCTGTAGAGATTGGTTATAGGGTGTTGAGATGGCGGGGGGGTGAGGTGGGAGCTTGGCGGGAGATTGGTGGATGGGTGGTAGATGTGTGGGTGGGAGCGGGTGCGTGGGGTACTGGTGTTTTTTGGTTGTTTGTGGGAGAGATGTTCTGTTGTTAGTATGTGGGGGTGGGGGGTTTGTGTGTGGCGAGTTTAGGTGGGTGGGGTGTCGGTTGTGGGGGGGTGGTTTGTTTGTGTCCTAGTGCTGTTGTGTTTTGGTTTGGGTGGGGTGGGGGTTTGTGGTTTTTTTGGTGTGGGATGGTAGTGTTAGGTGAAGGTGAGGGTGTAGGGAAGGGTGAGTTTGTGTTCGGGGTATTGCGGGGTGGGGGGGTTGGGGTGCGAGGTGTTTGGAATGTTATGGTGTGTTGTCTAGCCTGGTTCTTGGTCAGCTGGGGGTTTGTGTAATTTGACGGGTTGGTGTGGTGGGGCGTGGGGGGTGTGGTGGTTGTTGTGTAGATGGGGGTGGGGGGTTTGTGGGTGATGTGGGGTGCCGTTGTTTTGTTGTGTCTCGGTGGGGGTGGGATTGCGGTGTGGGGGAGTAGTTTAGTGTTTCGATGTAAGGGTATGTTTATGGCAGGTTGGGGGAGGAGTGGTGAGGTCTGGGAAGAGTGAGTGGGTGTGGAGGGGGTGGTATTTACAGGCTGGTCTGAGTGTTTGGGTTCGTTGTGTTTGTGCGCTTGGTAAGGTGAATGCAGTGGGTGTTGGTGTGGTGGGGGTGTGTTTGTGGGGGGGTTGGGTTGGGGGGGGGGGAGGTGGTGGGGGTGTGTGTGAGGGGTGCGGCAGGGGTTTGGGGTCGGCGGTGTTGAGTCGTTGTGACGTGGTGGATCTGTTGTTGTTATGGAGTGGTGGGGGGGGGTGTGTTGGCTTGTGGTGGGTGTGGTGGTGGGGGGGGGTTGTATTGTGGTGTCGTTTGGCTGGTTAGGGATTGTCCTGCGTGGTTAGGGTGATGTTTGGGCAATTGTTGGGGGGTGTGTTGATGGGAGGAGGCTTGTTTGGGGATTGTGGTGGGGGGTTTGAGTAGGATGTGTTATCGCGTGGGTGTTAGTGGTGGTGTGTGTTGTGGGAAGGCAGGTGTTCGGTTGTGGATAGGGGGAGTGCTATGGAGTATGAGGGGGTTGTTTTGTTTGGGTGTAGTAGGATAGATGTGGATTGAGGTAGGTGGATGGAGGCGTTTGAGGGGGTGTTTTTGTGTGTTGGTGGAGTTGATTGTATTGGTGGGGGGTGGTAGTTGTGGGAGTTTTTATTGGGTGGTGTGGTGGGTAGTGGGTTTGGAGGTTGTTAGGGGGGGTGATGCGGTGGAGGAATGGCGAAGTGGGGGATTGGGGAGTCGTTAAGGTTTAGTAAAGGAATTGGGTAGGTGTCTGGTGAACGTTGTTGTGATGTTGGGCTGTCGGTTGTTGAGGTTGATGTTTTGGTTGTGGGAGTTTTACGTGGAAGGCATGGTTTGGTGGTTGGGTCGGGTGTTTATGGTGTTGAGGGGGGATGAGCGGGGGGAGCAGGTGTGGGCTGTTATTTTTTGAGTAAGGTAGGTTGCGGGTGTGGGTTGTGTGGTTGTGTGGGTGAGAGTGAAGTGAAGTAGTGTTTCGTATATCTGTGTGGTGGTGAGGAGGATAGTGTTTCTGGCATGTGGTGAAGGGGGGTGTGGGTAGTTGTAGGTAGTGCTCGTCGATTGAGTGGTTGTGGTTTGTGTGTGTAGGTGGTGGCGGGTATTTTAGGGGGGGGTGTTGGGGCTGTTATGCTGTATTTACTGGTGTTTCGTGGGCGCGGTTGGTGATGAGGCTATGTGTGGGGGTTGTAGGTGTTGTGAGGTGGTGCTGGGGGTAGGCTGTTGATTTTGGGGTTTGCATGGAGCAGGGGGAGTGGGGTTTAGGTGGGGTTGGGTAGGGTTTGGGAGCGGAGTGTGTTGAGTTGTGTTGCGTTGGATGGGGGGTTGGGTGGGGTGGGAGTGTGTGGTGGGGTGTGTTAGGAGGCTGGGATATTGTTTTTAGTCCGGGAATGGGGCTGAGTTGTGGTGGGGTGGACTGTAGTGTTGTTGTGATTAGTTGGGAGGTGGTTGGTGGGTGATTATTGGTTTAGGGTTGGGGTTCGCGTGGTGGATGTGATAAGCGTAGGTGAGGCGGGGCGTGTGGGGAGGGGTGTATGGGGGGGTTTCGACGGGGATTTGGTAGGGGTTGTGTTGTTTGTTGTGTGGGCGAGCGGGGGATTGTTGGGAAGAGTTCTGGGGATAGGAGTAGGTGGTTCTGTGGGGTGTGAGGATGGGTAGTGTGCTGGCTTGGGTTGCGTGGGGTGTGGTGGGGGTGTGGGGTGGAGTGGGTGTTTGGTGTTTGGGTGATTGATGTTGGTTTAGTCTGGAGTGGGGTTTATTAGGGTGTGGGGGTAGGTGGCTCGAGAGAGTTGTGGATGGGTGGAGTTTGGTGTGGGTTGGGGTGGAGGGATTGGAGTGAGGGTGGTGTGTGATGGTGTTATTTTGACTGGGTCGGAGGTGTGGTGGGGTGGAGTGGGTTCGTGGGGTGGGGGTTGTTGGGTTGCTTAGAGTGGAGTGGGGTGGCGGGCGGGGTAGGGAGTGGTACGGGTTGGTGGTGGTTATTGGGGGGATTTGTTTAGGGGTAGGGGGAGTGCGTGGTGTTGAGGTGGCTTTGGGGTAGAGGTGGGGTTATTGTGGGGGAGGTGGCAGAGGGTGCGGTTGCTTTTGTATAGAGATGGATTTAGTGGGTGGTTGTTGGGTGGGGATTTGTGGGGGTGGGTGTGGTGGGTGGGGTTCTTTTTGGTATGGGTGGGATGGGGGGTGGAGGGTTGTAGGGTGTATTAATGGTGTGTCTGGTAAGGGGTGGTGGGGGCGGGAGAGTTGGATATGTTTGTTTTGTGGCTGTGGGTAGGGGGGTAGAGAGTGGAGAGGGTGTGGTTGGGAGGTATGTGGTGATGTCTTTGAGGGGGGTGCGGATAGTCTGAAGTCTGTCGTGATTAAGTTGTTGTTTTTAAGGTGGTTAGCGGCTTGTGGGGGGAGTAGAGCTTATTTGGGGTTTAATTGGTAGTGGTGTTGGGTGGTTGAGGTGGTGGTTTGTTTTGTTTGGAGAGTGTTTGAGAAGTTGGGGGTGGGGGGGGGTGGTATGGTGGTCTTTTTTAGTGGTTTTGAGGTGGGATGTGGGTGTGGGGTGTGAGAAGTTTGGGGAGTTGGTGTGGTGGTGACTTGATGGGGGTTTATTGGATGTGTGGTGGTTTAGGGGTTTAGGTTTGTGGTTTGTGGTGGGGGGTATATGTGGGTAGTGTTTGTTCGTTTGAGAGTTTTTGGTTGGTGTGTTTCGGTGGTGGGGGTTGGTGGAGTGGTGGGGTTAGGATGTATTGGGTTCCTGGCTGGGGCTGCGCTTTGTGCAAGGCTTTTGATGGTCGAGTTTCTTTTGTTTGTGGGGTGGTGGGAGTGCGTAGACGATGTGTAGTTTCGTGTGAGGCGGTGGGGAGTGGGTGGGGGTGTGTTTTGGTATTGGGTTAGGGTGAGGGGTGGGTGAGGGTTGTGTATTGATTGGATGTGCGTAGGGTATTTGGTGTTAGAGGATGAGGTTGGTTTTTGGGTTGGATGTTTGGAGGGGTGTGGCTAGCGTGTGATGAGAGTTGTGTGGGGAGTTGTTGTGGCGGGATGTCGATTTCGCGTTGTTAGTGTGGGTGTCTGGATGGGGGTGGGTTATGAGTGGCGGTGTTAGGGGGGGTCTGAGGGTGGCGCGGGGGGTATATCGTGGGGGAGTGTCGGAATGGGTTAGTGTTATGGTTTGTTGTGGGATGTTGTGGTTGATTTTGATTTGTGAGGTGGTAGGGGTGTGGTGGGGGGTGTGTGGGCGGGGGGTGGAAGGGGTGGGACTGTGCGGTGGACTAGGATGGTATGTGGGTGTTATGTTGTAGGATACGGTGGTGTAGTAAGTGGGGGATGGTGGGTGGAGGTGGTATTTTTGCGTGGTGGGGGTGGAACCATTGTTGGTGTTTGGGCGTAGTCTGTTGTTGTTGGTTGCTTGTGAGCGGGTTTGTTTGGGCTGGATGGTAGTCTTGTTGTAGAAGGGGAGGGTTGGTGGGAGGGTGGGGTGGTGGGGTTGGCGCATGGGTGTTGTGGTGAGATATGAGTGGTTGAGTATGTGCGGTGGGTTTATTGGGTGATTGGGGGGTGGGTATCTTGTGGGTCTCTGTGGGGGTGAAAGATGTTTTTGGGTGTATTAGGGGGGAATGGAGGTGTTAGTGTGGTGATGATGAGGTGATGTACGGGTGGTGTAATGGAGGATGGTAGTGGGATGTGGAAGGAGGGTGTGCGGTGGGGTGGGAGGGGATGCGGGTGTGGGGGTGGTTTTCATTGTCGAGTGCTTGGGGGGGTTGGGGTTTTGTCGGTGGTCGTGTGTGGTCGTGATTATTTGGTTGGTTTGTGGCTGGCGTAGGAAGGATGTTTATGGTGGTGTTGGGGGTGGGGAAGTGTGTGTTGGTGCGTGCGGGTGTGTTGTTGTGAGTTGGTTGGTGTAGTCTTTGTGGTTAGAAGATGATGTGATGTTGTATGTGTTGGGTGGGTTGTGGAAATTTTTTGAGTTTGAGTGAGTGTGAGTGGTTGTGTCGTTTGTGAGTGAGTGTGTGGTGTGTGTGTGGGTTGTGTGGGATGGGTTATTGTGTTGATAGTGGTGGATGTGGCGGCGTGGTGCTGGGAGGGTATTTTGTGTTTGCGTGGTTGGCGTGGTTGGTGCTTGGGGTTTGTGGGGTGTGTGGGTTATCGCTTGTGTTTGTGTTGGTGGTAGAGTGTGTTGGGGTGTGTGTTTGGGTTGGTAGTATTGATAGTGTCCGGGTTGGGGGGGGGGGGTAGGGTGGTGGTTGGGGTTATAGAGAGGGGTTTGGATTTGGGTGTGTGATTGGTGGTGGAGGTTTCTTTGAGGGGTGAGTTGTGTACTTTTTTAATTGTTGCCGTAGGTTGTTGTGGGTCGGTTAGGGTGTGACAATGTGGGTTTTTTGGTGTATTTGAAACGGGTGTTTGGGGAGACGTGATGTTTGTGGTGGTGGGTAGTAGGTGGGGTGGGGGGGTTTGGTGTGTGGGGGGTTTGTGTTGTTTTTTTGTGTGTGGGTGTTTGTGGGGGAAGGGTGGAGATGACAGTGGTGGATGTGGGGTGTCGTGGTTGGTGTGCGGGATGTATGTGGGGGAGTGATTTGAGTGGTTGTTTGGGTTGGGAGGGGATGTGTTTTGACTGTTGTTTGATAGGTGGTGTTGGTGGTTTTCTGATGATTGGGTGGTGGGCTTTTGGTAGGTAGGTGTATGGTGGGGTGTGTGGTCGTTTAGGGAGGTGCGGGTGTGGTGCTTGGAGGAGAGGGGCTGGGGTTTGGGTTGGTGTAGGGGTATGGTTGGTATGTGTGTTGTTAGAGTGGTGTTAGTGGGGTTTGGGTCGGGTGGAGGTAGCGAGTGGGGGGGGGGTTTCGTGTAGGTGACTGGGGTGTTGGGGGGGGGTGCGTAGTTTGGGGTGATGGGGTGTGGGCGGGAGGTTGTTGTTAGGGTTTTGGGGGGGGGTGGTGAGCTTTGGGAGGAAGTTGTTAGATGGCGGTGTTAGTTAGCCGAGGGTTGGAGGATTGGTTGGGTGTTCTGTTGGTGCGTATGAGGGATTTTATAGGGGGTGTTTTAATGGTGTGGTAGGTAGTTTGGTGTTGGTGCAAGGTTGATGTTGGGTGATTTGGGGGGCTGGTTGTGGGTGCTGGGGTTGGTTGTACGGGTGTGGAGTTTGTCGTTGTGTGGGGTTTAGTTGTGTTCGTGAGGTGGGGTGTGGTGTGGGTTGGGAGTTGGGTTTCAAATGGTGAGGTGGGGGGGGATCTGGGTTGGGGGTTGAGTAGTTTGGGGTGGTGTTGCGGGTGTGGAGTATCTGTGATTTTGGTGTGTTGGTTATTGTGGGGTGGGGCGTAAACAGGTGTGTGATGGTGGTGAAAGGTGGGGTAATATTGCGTTGGGGAGGTTTTTTGTTAGTTGTTTGACGGCTGGGTTTTGTGGGGAGGTTGGATGGAGCCGTGATTGGTTAGTGTGCTGGGGAGGGGTTGGGGGGTGGGGTAATGTCGGTGGTATTGTGTGGAGTTTGGTGTGGGTTGTGTTGGTGTAGGGGGGGGATGGTGGGGTGTGCGTATTTGATTTAGGTGAGGGTTGGGGGTGGGGGGTGATTGTTACGGTGAGGTGGTGGGGGTGTGGGGTGGGGTGAGCTAGTTTTGGGTTTGGATGGTGGTGCGGTGGGGAGGGATTTTCTGGGTGATAATGGTTGTGAGTGGGTTGCATGGTAGTTTAGATGGGGTGGGAGGGTGTTGGTTATTCGAGTGATCGTAGCAGTTGTGGGTGGTTTGATGTGTTTGTAATTGTTGGGGTTGTGTTTCGGTGTGAGGTGTGGTGGGTGGTAACTAGTAGAGTTTAGACGTGTGAGTGTTGAGGGTGTAGGTTTTCTCGGGTTTGGAGTGGGTGGGGGTGGGTTGTTAGTGTGGGGGGGGGGGGGTTGTGGGCGGTTCGGGGGTTGTGTATTGAGTATGGTGGTTGGGGGGCTTGGGGTGGGGTGTATGGTCAAGTAGGGTGGGGTTTTGGGGGTGTTGGTAGGGTGTGGGGGTGGTTGATGAATTGTGGTGAGGTGGGGATTTGTGGAGGTGGTGGGGGTTGGGGGGTCGTGGGTGAGTGTTTTGTGCTTGAGGTTGTTTGATGGGTGGAGTTTCTGGGTGTGGCTAGTGTGGGAATTGGTTAGAGTGGTTGGTTTGGTGGTGGAGGGAGGGATGTGGGGGGGGGGGGTTGGGTGTGGTGGGGAGGGGGTCTGTGTTGTGTTGTCGAGTTGGAGGGGGTGATTTGAGCGGTTGGGTGTACGTGGGGTAGGTGGGTCTGGGGGGTGCGAAGTTGGGGTGTTTGGTGCGGGGGGGGTTTTGGTGGGAATGTGAGGTTTGGGGATGGTTGGGGGGGTGATTTGGTTGTGTTGTGCTGTGAAGTGTGTGGGGGAGTGTCGATTGGATTTGGTTTGAAGATGTGTGGCAGTGAGTGTGGGGGTGTGTTATTTTGTAGGAAGTGGGTGAGACGTGGTGTGGGGTGGTTAGGCTAAAGGAAGGGGCTGGTTGTTTGTGAGGGGTGGGTTAATGAGGGGTTGTTTTTTGCTGGTTGTGGGGTTGGGTTGTGGGGGTCGAGTTGGGTGTGGGGTCGGGGTGTTTGGCATTGTGGTGTGGGTAGGGTGGGGTGAGGTGTTTTTTGCGCATTGCACATGTTGGGTGGTTGTGGTCTTGGGATGGGCGTGTTTGGGTTGGTGGTTATCGTTTGACGTTTAATAAATGGTTGGGGAGGCGGTGTGGATGTGTGGGTCGTGTGGTGTTAGGTGGGCGGGTCATGGGGTTTGGGGGGGAGGAACTAGGATTGAGGGTGTAGGGATGGTTTATTGTAATGGTTGTTTTTATGGTGGGTTGGGTGTTGGTGGTTGTTAGGAGTGGTTGTGGTGCTCGTGGTGGGTTTGTGGAGGGTGGGGGGTTTGTTTGGGGTATTGAGTGTAGTCGAATGAGATAGTGTGTTGTAGTGTTGGGTACGCGAGGTGTATGGGGGGTGTTTGTGGTGTGAGTGAGTTGGGGCGTCTTCTTTGTGTGGTGGGTTCTAGGTTTATGGATGGGGTTACTGGGGTGGCGTATTTGGGGTGTGAGTTGGGTTGGGTTTTTTTGTTAGGGTGGGGTTGGTGCGTGGCGTTGTTGGTGTTCAGTTTGTGTTGTAGTGGGGGGGGTTTCGAGATTTTGTGGGCGACGTAGTCTGGCGGGATGGTTTTGTGGATGGAAAGGGTTGTTGGAGAAGATGTGGGTATATGGCCTTGTGGGAGGGGGGTTTGTGGGGTATGAGGGTAATGTATTGTGGTGGGGTGGGTGTGTGTTAATGTAGGATGGGTTGGGGGTGGGGGTGATTTTATAGTGTGTTGGTAGTTGGGTTGTTTTGGGGGTAGGGAGGGGGTAAACAGTGGAGGTGGGCTTGTTGTTGTGTTAGGTAATGGGGGAGGCATGTGGTGTGTTTGAGGGGTGTGGGGTTTGGTATTGGTGGCTGGGGAGGTGGGCTGTAGTGTATGCGGGGATTGGCATGGGTTTTTGATAGGGAGTGGGGGGGGTGTAGGGCATTTGTGGGGTTGGTGGTGTTAGGTGTTGGGGGGCAGGTGTGAGGGAAGTGTTTTTTGGGGGGAGGTGGGAGGTTGGAAAGATGGGTTGCGGGTTGGGATGGGTTAGGAGTTAGGGGGGGGAATGGGGATGTGGTGGTGGGGAATGGGGTTGATTCTGGTGATGGTTGTTGGGTGGTTAAAGGGTGGTTGGTTGTGTAGGGGTGGATGGGTTCGTTATGCGGGGGCATGGGGGAGGTCAGGTCGGATGAGGGTGTAGTTTTAGATGTTTCGTGTCGATTGGATTGTATTTTTTGTAGTGGGTAGGAAGAGGCGGGGGGTCGTATTTTGTAGCTAGTCGCGGTTCGGGAGTGGACGGTTATGTGGTTCAGTCGTAGCGTTTTTTGAGTTCTGTGTGTGGTGGTGGGTGTGGTTTGCTGTTGGGTGTTGGGTGTGGGTGGGTGGGGTTGTTTTTATTGGGCATGGGGTTTAAGGTGGGGGGTGGTGTGGTCGTAGGGGGTGGTTCGCTTGGTGGTTTGTCTTGGATATGTTGGAAGGGGGTGTTGTAGTATGGTGTTGGTGGTGGGTGGTCGATGGGTGTTTCTTGGTGTGTAGGTTTCGGTAGGTTGGTCGGTGAGGTGAGGTGATGCGAGGAATTTGGATTTGTGTGTGTAGTATGTGTTGAAGGGTGGTGTAGTTTGGGTGGGGAGTAAGGTGGTTGTGGGGTGGGGCGGGGGTGCGGGGTCATGTGTATTTTAAGGAGTGGTGTGAGAGGAGTTGGTGGGGAGGATGTTGTGAAGTGTGTTGTTTTGGTGGGGATGTATGTCGTGGGGGTAGCGTAGGTGTTTAGATGATGGGGGGGTTGGTTGGGTGGTCCGAGATGTGTGTGGGGGTGTGGGTTTGTGTATTTGGGGTTACATCGAGTTTTTTGTGGTGTGTGTTGGGGGTTTTGGGGGGGTGGTTGTTTGTGGTTGGGTGGAGGTTAGAATACCAACTGTGGAAATCGTAGAGGGGGGTGAATACGTTTCCATTTAAAAACTTAAAATATTTCGTATCAAATTATCCATCAAGTTAGATGCAATATGATAAGTGTGAATAATACATCTATATCCACTAGAACATGTCATAGCAATATAAGCACAATCACAATGTTAACTTCTATCTATGACACAATCATCATCCAAACAATATAAGCAACAATCAACACACATATAGATCTAATGCAAATATAAATGTAAGGCGATAAGGTAAATAAAGATGTAAAGCGAAAAGTAAAAGAAAGTGCAAACCGGACGCGATGATTTATAGTGGTTCGGTCACGAAGCACCTCTTCGCCCTACTCCACTCCCCGAGTACCCAACTCGAGAGTTACTTCACTAGTCAACAAGCTCCCTTTAGGCGGAGAAAACCGAACACAACTAAGCTTACACCGATTTCCGACACTAAGCCAAATGTCGAGTTCTAATCCTAGCTAGAACCAATCTATCACAACTAACCACACTACTTCACAACAATTCACAACTTCTCTTCACCACACAACTTCACTTCACTTCACGACTTCACTTCACTTCACAACTTCACTTCACTACTTCTTCACTACGATTCACAACTTCTTCACTATGATTCACAACTTTACTTCACCTAGACACTACTACGATCACACCAATCTAACACTACTTACTAAGATCACCCCGATCTAACTATACTTCCTATGATCACCACGATCTAACAACTATACACACCATGATCACCATGATCTAACTATTACACAAGTTTGGAATACATGGACTCGATCTATACATTGTGAATGTAAGACATGTCACAAATGCACTAACTAAACTACATAACTTTGTATCTTAATGATAACGAGAGTTCTTCTCTTTCACTTGGAGGAATAAGCTTGAATCACTTGGAAACAGATGCTTATGATTACATGATCAAAGATTTTTAGAATATGTGTGAGATGTATAAACTGATTTGGGACAGAAAGAAAAGGTGCAAAAGGTTAGAAAATCAGTGAGGAATAGTCCAGTATTTATAGGCAAACTGGGGAGCCTTTTTGTTTGGCCGATCCCCTTAATTCCTATGGTCGGTCCTCTTAATTCATATGCCGGTCCCCTTAATTTTAAGAGGGCCGGCTATACTAGGACGCTCCCTTTTTTGTCTTTTTTAGGGGAGGTGTTTTCTGGAACATTTCTAGCCATTTTTGGTAAAAAAAATTTGAATTCAAAATATTTATTTTGAATAAAATATTTCTTTTAAATCTAAAAATATTTTATAAAAGTTATAAAAATATTTGTGACATTTTTATAAAAAAATGTGAGGTTAAATAAAAATTCCTTTGATCATAAAATAAATTAAGCATTTATTTATTCATACCTTAAGTGATTTACGTCGGGTGCAAACTTTGTTGAAGCAAACTTGAGACGTCGAGAGATATTGTCGTATGAATGCATTGATGATTTGAGATCACGGGTAACTTAAGCACTTTGTTTACGTTATGTGCTATAAATTACATGTTTGTCATCACCAAAACATGAAGAGAATGTATAGATTGAATATCGTAAAATTTCTACCAACAATCTCCCCCTTTTTGATGATGACAAAATATGTAAACTATAACTCATAGTAAAATGTATAAGTTACTTGTTTATACTTCTTCTCCCCCTTTTGTCGAAGTAAAAAGGTGGACTCTTAGGCGAAACTTATACTACACTTTAAACCTTGAACCAAAAAGGCGAGCTTGCATCATCCCCAATGAAGTCTTGCTCCTATCAACCCCGTTTAATCATCCCAAGATATCTACTTTGACACTCGAGCACCCCTTAGCTCATTGCACTCCTATGACACTTGCATTCCATGTATATAGACTCTTGCGGATCTATGGATCAAATTTGTTGCAAACTCTTAACCTACATCAAGGGTTAGTTTCGTGCAACATAATATATATATAGGAGCGATATTAAAGGGTTGGAATACACATATCAAGAAATGTGTAGATGTCATAACGGTTGCGACTCCCCCTTAGTGTATGCTCCCCCTTGTTTGGGGCACCAAGGAATCAAGCTACGGAAGTGTGCTACAAAAGAAAAAATTAGTAGAAAAGTGCACATATATATATATATTATCAATGATAGCTATATATATAGCAATACACTAACGGGGTGCAAGACATGCATGTCTTAGATTTATGCACTCTAAACTATGACATTTTAAGAGAAAATTTAAAACCTAGACACATGCAATCGTTGTTTTAACAACAACCTAAATCCATGATAAAAGGAATCATGACGTATACTTAAGACATGAGAATGTTTAGGAACCAATGATAAGGTTCGACTGGTGCATGATTAAGGACTAATACTTGACCAACACCCTTCGGTATAATACCGACTTTAATAACCGAGAACAAAATTTGTTTATTGATTGACACACTATTATTATGAGAATGACATCTTCCAAGATGTCATTTGGATAAGAGTATGAACGTATTTTGATCGACATGTTCCTTATGGTATCATCATCTAACCAAGATGATGATACGGAGTTGAATAGACTTAGGGCAACATTGAGACAAATGCTTATGAGTGTGTGACGCGTTTCATTACGAAATTCACTTATCTTTTGACAACCTAAGCACAAATGCTTATGAGTGTCGGGATATAAGGATGTGACGCATTTCATTACAAAATTCGCTTGACTTTTGACAACATTGGCACACATGCTTATGAGTGTCGGGAAATGAAGATGAGATGCATTTCAATGCGAAATTCAC
>BQNB010004780.1:0-34603 GCA_026074375.1 Tanacetum coccineum | reverse complement strand
AAAGCCATCACACTAAGACACTAAGGCATTTGAAGTAGTTTCCTCAACTGGCACAATCCTTCTGGTAGGCTCCTTGTTCCTGTTATCTGGATTCATGGGTGCTCTGCACTCCTTTCCAAAGTGTCCTCTCTTGTGGTAGTTGAAACACTCTACCTTGGACTTGTCAAACCTAATTCCTTTTTTATTGGCCATGTCCAGCTTCCTTCCAGTATACTTCTGGAATCATCTTCCCCTTATAGCCAGCATAGCAATGTTCCACCTCAAGTCTATTTCTTCTAGATCATCAGGATGGATTTGTTGTAGATCTTTATTATCAAGTTGTGGAATACTTGGTTGAGCTAGATGTCCCCTTGACCTATGATTTATAAGCCTTCAAATTGTTGAAGAGGTCATCCAAACTCAATGTCTTAATCTCTGGTTTGTTCCTCCACATAATAGTATGCATAGTCTATTCTTGTGACAAACTTCTCAAGAACTTCTAATTGATGTCTTCTTAAGGAATAACTTCACCATGCATCTCTAGTTGACTAATTAGATTTTGAAGCCTTTTATAAGTTTCTCAATCACTTCTGTGTTGGATGCAACAAAGTGTTCATATTGTTGTTTCAGAAGATTTTTTTGAGTTTTCTTTGTAGCATTATTACCTCCAAATCTGTTCTTAATAGCCTGCATCAGTGTCTTAGCATCCTTGTATGAGTTGAACTTTAATTGATGCTCATTAGGTAAGGCCATCAACAAAGTGCTTCTTGCCTTCAACTCTACCCTTCTTTGTGCCTTCTTTTCAACACTTGTAGGAGGGATAACAGTCTCCTTACCATCAATAGTTTTTGTTACTATAGGTGCATTACCATTTTCTATGATCTCCCATAGAGTGTAATCAATGCACTGTAGGTACTGCTCCATCCTCATCTTCCAGAGATCATACTCACCAGGTTGGAGTATGGGTAGCTTGATGGTTTGAGTAGATTGAGAATCCATTGCTTCTTGAAAAAGTAGATCTTGTGTGTAGTAAAGTTTCTTCTTATTCAAAGCTTCTCACAAGCTCTGATACCACTTGTTGATCCCAATAGAATAGATCTTGCTTAGCTTGTATAAGCCTAAGTTGTATTGAATAAATCCAAAACAACTATGATAGAAACTTTGATTGTGAATATCAAAGACTATGCGGAATCTAGTCAATGATACTAAGAAGAATTTCAATGAAACAATAATGAATAAGATTAATAACAAACAGTTTATCAAACTTTCAGCCTCAATATAATACGAACACTCTTAATAGTGTTAAGGTTACAAAACCTTGAAGCTATATTGATATCAAAACAAATGATTTATAGATATCTAACTTTATGCCCTAGGACCTCCTTTTATACACCAAGGAGTCCTAACTGGCTTATAATATTTTCCTAAGTTATCATGATCTTCTAAACAAATAACTTATACATATCTTTTACAAAAATATCTCATACTTATGACATAATCAATCTTTATCTTTTCTCTGATAAGTCTTTGATCTCTTCACTGTCAACATAAACTCTTCCAACAGTTGTAATCTTTAAGCAGTTGTAACTTTCACACTAATAGTAGTAAATTTTGTACCAGCAGCACTAACTGTGTACAAGAAGCATTAACTACTTAGAAAGTTTTCTTCAATCTTCACCAACAGTACTAAGTTACACTAACAGTACTAACTTTACTCTAGCAGTACTAACATTACTAGCAGTAGTAACTTATACTAGCAGTAGTAACTAGCAGTACTAATATACACTAGCAATAGTAACTAGCAGTACTAACTACTTAGCTTATTTTTCATTAAGATTACTAACATCACTAATTTATACTTAGCAGCAGTAGCTAATACCTTAACAGTCTTAACTTCCACTTAGCAGTAGTAACATCCAAATAGCATCAAGAGGCTTTTAATCCCAATACATAACCACCTTATGACTTTGATATTGTCATAAATTAATAGGTTTTTAGGTATCAGAACGTAACCATAAAACCTTGTTTGAAAATAAAAGTGTTTGATAGAAAATAAAAAACGTTTGACATTTTGAGAGTTTTTGATCACATGTGGGTAGAAGTGAAAAGTACTTTTATAGATCACATTTTCTCTCCTTATTTTAAATAATAAATCTCTTAGTATTTGAAATACCAATTGATTATAATTTGTCATGAAAAATCCATGGGGAGAAAAATTATACCACATATTTGCATGAATTATTGCAACATTTTTCTTATTGCTCCCCCTCAACAATACATATGACACCACTTGTTGAAATAACACCAATGTAATATTGAGGGATGGAGATAGTGTCAAGTAAACAATTTTTAAAATTTTATGCAATGTCATTGAAGAATACTTGAAAAATTGTACTCGGACACTATATGTTTATGAACACATAAAAAATTGTCATGAAAGAATTTGTTCAAAAACATCAAAAACTCGAAACTCAATCTCTTGTCTTTCCTAACGATGTTGAAGAAGACAATCATAACTTAGATGTTGCACACATGAATAACGATCTGTTCTTTGGTATTCTAATTTTAGAAAATGAATCTGAAGCATCTTCTTCTTCAGATGTTATTCCTACTGTTGTGCATGACTACTGCTACTTCCTACTCTCAGAACCAACATTACCTAAAAGGACCAGTACATCCTTTAGACAACATCATCGGTGAAGGTTTAGGTGGGGTATCTCGAAAGACGCTATTTCCATGAAAGACTCTAACGTAAACTCCTATGAACATGTCTTATTTGTTACTATGATGCCTTTCCCTCACAATCATTAGAACCAAAGAAAAAAATAACAAAGTATATATACGTAAGAAAACATAAAAAAACCATACACAAACAAACCCCCCACACCACCTCACAACCCCCACAACAAACCCAACCTCCCCACCCCCAAACAACGCCCACCACGCCCCGCTCCCCACCCCACCACCTTGGCACCTCTATTTAAGTACGCATTAATTCAAGCAAGGATTTTTTCACTCCAATTCCTCTGATCATAATGAAATTGAAACGTCTAAACGTCAGGTAACACGTTCCCACTTCCCGAAACCAAACACCACCGCACAACCTTATGACTGCACCCACCCCTCACCCCTCTCCCTCCCCCCCCCCCCCCGCCCCCTCCCCCACCCCGCCCCGCCCCCCCCCCTCCCCTCCCCCCCCCACCCCCCCCCTCCCCCCCCCCCCCCCCCCTCTCCCTCACCCTCCCCCCCATGCCCACCATCCCCCTCCTCCGGACGCCTCCCCCCCCCCCCCCCCCCCCCCCCCCCCCCCCCACCCCCATCTCCTCCCCCCCCCCCCTCCACCACTCAACTCCCCCCCCCCCCCCCCACCCCGCCCCCGCACTCCCCAGCCCCCCCCTCCCCCCCCCCCCTCCCGCCCACCCCCCACCTCCCCTCTAACCCTCCCGCCTCATCCCCCCCCCCCCCCCCCCCCCCCCCCACACCCCTGTCCCCCAACCCCCCCCACCCCACCCTCTCCCCAGACACCCTCCGCCCGTTCCCCCTAGCCCCCCCCCCACCCCCTCTCCCCGCTGCCCCTATCCCCCGCTCCGCCCCGCCCCCCCCCTCCCCTTTCCCCCTCCCAGCAACCCCTCCCCCACCCCCGCCCTCCCCCTCCCCCCCCCGCCCCCCCCCCCTTCTCCCCTCCATCCCCCCCTCCCCCCCCCTCCCCCCCCCCCCACCACCCTCCTCCCTCCCCTCCGCCCCCCCCCCACCTGTCCCACCCCCCCCCCCCCATCCCCCCCCGCCCCCCCCCCCCCCCCCCACTCCCCATCCCCCCCCCCCCCCCCACCCCCCCCCCCCCTCCCTCCACCTCAAACCCCGGCCCCCCCCCCCCCCCCGCCGCCCACCATCACCCACCGCCCCCCCCCCCCCCCTCCCCCTTCACCCCCCCCCCACCCCCCACCCCCCCCGACCCCCCCCTCCACTCCCCGGACCCATCGCCCCACCACCCCCCAGCACCCTCCACCCGCACAACCATCCCCCGCCCCATCACCCCCCCCACCCCCACCCCCACAACCCCCGCCTCCTCCCTCTCTCCCCCACCCCACCCTACCCCCCCCCACCTAACCCATCCCCGCCCAGCCCCGCCCCCTCCACCCCCCTCCCCCGCGCTCCGCTCCCCCCCCCCCCACCCCCCCCAGCCGCCCCCTTCCTCGCACCCCCCCCCCCCCAGCCCCCCCCCCCCCCCACCCCCTTCACCCACCCCCCCCCCTCCCCACGCCTCCCCACCCCCGGGCCACCCCCCCCCCCCCCCCCCCCACCCTCCCCCCCCCCCCCCCGCTCCTCCCCCATCCCCCTACCCATCCCCACCCCCACCCCCCTCCCCCCCCCGCCCCCCCCCGCCCCCGCTCGCGCTCTACCTCCACCCTCCCCCCCAAGCGCCCCCCCCCCCCCCCCCACCCCCACCCCCCCACCCCCCCCCCCCTCACCGCCCAACTCGACCCTCCTCCCACCCTCCCACCCTCCCCCCGCCCCCGCCCCACCCCCCCGCCACTCTCCCCCCCAACACTACCCACCAACTACCCCCCCCGACCCGCCTACCACCCCACCAACCCCCCCGCCATCCCCACCCCAATCCCCCCCCCCCCCCCCCCCACCCTCCCTCCCACCCCCGCTCCTTACCCCCAAACCCACGCCCCCCACCCCACGCCCCACCACCTCCCCCGACCCCCCCCCCCCCCCCCCTCCCCCCCCCCCACCCCCACCTCCCCGCCCCCCCCCCCAGACCCCCCCCCCCCCCCGCCTTCTTCCCCCCTCCCCCCACTCCAGGCCTCACTCCCCCTACCCCACCCCCCAGTCCCCCCGACCCCCCCTCTAACCCCACTCCCCCCCCCCCCCCCCCACCCCCCCCCCTCCGACCCCGCCCCCACTGCACTCCATCCTCCCCGCCTCTCGCCCCATTCCGCCCACAGTGCATCGCGCCTTTCCACCCCCCCCCACCCCCCCCCTCTCCCCCTCCCCCCCCCCTCCCCCCCCCTCCCCCCCCCCACCCCTCCCCCGGCCCCCCCCCCCCACACACCCCCCCGACACTTCATCCCCCCCTCCCGACCCTAGCATTCCCCCCTCACCCGGCCCCCAGACCCTCCCCACACCCCCCCCCCACCCCCTACCCCGCCCCCCCTCCCGCCCCCACACCCCCCCCCCCCCCTCCCCCCCACCCTCCCCCAACTCTCCCCCTCCCTCCCGCTGGCCACCTCCGCCACCCCCCCCCACGCCCCCCCCCCCCCCTCCCCCACTCCGGTCTCTCCCCCCCCCCACCCCACCCCCCCCCCGCACCCCCTCCCCCCTCGCCGCCCCACAGCCCCCCGCCCCCCCACCAGACAAATCCCCCCCCCCCATACCCTCCCACCCCCCCCCCCCCCCCCCCCCTCCCCCCCCCCCCCGCCCCCCCCCCCCCCCCCCCCCCTCTCCCGACATCCCACCCCCTCCCGCCCCCTCCCCACCCTGCCCCTCCCCCCCCCCAACTTCCTCTACCCCCCCCCCACCTACCCCACTCCCCCCCCCCCCCCCTGACCTCCCGCCCCCCCCCCCCCCCCCCCCCCCCACCCCCCCCCCCCCCCCCCCCCCCCACACCCCGCCCCCCACCCAACACCCCCTCCCTCCCCCCCCCTTCGCCCCCACCCCACCCCCCCACCCCCCCTCCCCCACACCCCCCACCCCCCCCCCCCCCCCCCCCCCCACCACTACCAGCCCCCCACACCCCCCCCCCCACCTCTGCACCGCCCCCGCCACCCCCCCCCCCCCCCCCCCCCACCCGCACCTCCCACGCCCCCCCACCTCCCCCCCCCTGCCAAAGTGTTTATTTTACCTCTCTCCACCCCCCCACCCCCTCCCCCTCCCGCCCTCCCCACCGCCCCCACGCTCCCACCCCCCCCCCCCTCCCGCCCCCCCACCCCCTCTACCCCCCCCCCCCCCCCCAACCACCCCCACCCCCCGCTCCCCCCCCCCCCCCCCCCCCCCCGACCGCCCCCCACCCCCTCCCCCCGCACCCCCCCCCCGCCTCACCCCCCACCACCCGCCCACTCCCGCTGCTTCCCTCCCTTCCCCCCCCCCTAGCCGCCCCCTCCCGCCCCCGGCCTCCCCCCAACCCCCCCACCCACCGACCCCCGACCCCACCCTCCCCCCCACCCACGGCGGCCCCCCTCCCCCTCCCCCCCCCCGCCACCCCGCCCAGCCCCCCCCCCCCCCCCTTCCCCCCCCCCCCCCCCGCCACTACGCCGCGCCTATCCCCCGCCCCCCCCCACCCCCCCACACCAGCACACCCGCTGCACCTCCCACGATGCCCCCCCCCCCCACCTCCAACCCACTCCCCACCCTACACCCCTCCCCTCCCCCCCCCCCCCCCCATCCCCCCCTACCCCCCCCCCCCCCAGCCAGCCCCCCCCAAGCTGCGCCTCCCCCCCCTCCCAACCCCCCCCCCACCACCCGCCGCACCCCCCCACTCCCCCCCCCCCCCCCCCCTCCCCCCCCCCACGCTCACCCCTCTACCTTCTCCCCACCTCACACACCTCTCACCCTCTCCCCCCGCCGCACCCCCACCCTCCCTCCCCCCCCACACCCCACCCGTTCCCACCCCCCCCGAAGCCCCCCCCTCCCCCCCCCCCCCCACCCCCGCCCCCATCCTACACCCCCCCCCCCCCCCCCCCCTCTACCCCCACCCACCTACCCCCCCCCCCCTTCCAATTACCCTCCCCCCCTTCCCCTACTCCCCCGTCCCCCCCCCCACCCCCCCACCCAACACTAACCCCACCACCCACCCCCGGCCCCCCGCCCCTACCCTGTGACCTCCCCCTCTCCCGCCACCCCCCCCCTGTCCCCACCTCCCCCCCCATTCCCTACCCCCATCCACACCACCCCCCCCCCCCAACGGGGCCCTCAGCCCCAATTCGTCCCGCACCACCCCCCCTCCCCCCGTCCAGCCAAACCCCCCTCTCCCCCCCCCGACGCCCCCATACCCTGCCCCCCCCCCGCCCCCCCTACCCCCCCCCCCCACCCCTACCCCCGCTCCCCCCCCCCCCCATCCAGCTTACCGCCACTACACTAAGTCACCGCCCCTCCCCCCCCGCCCTGCCCGTCCCTGCTCTGACCCCCCCACCCCACCACCTCCCCCCTACACCCCTCCCTCCACCGACCAGCCTCCCCCTCCACATTCATCCTCCACCACAAACCCCCTGTCCCCGCCTCTCACCCCACCCCCCCACTCCCTCCCCCCGACCCTCGCCCCGCCGACCAAACCGCCCACCCGCCTCATACACCCCACGCCCCCCACTCGCCCCCCCCGTCCCCCCCCTCTTACCCCCGCCCCACGTCCCCCCACCTGACCCCCCCGCCACGCCCCCCCCCCCGCCACGCCCCACCCCACCCCAACCCCCCCCCCCCCACCCCCCAATCCCCCCCCAAACCCCACCCCCCTCTATCCGTGCCTCCCCCGACCCCCCCCCACACGCCACCCCACTCCCCCCTCCCCCCCCTAGACCAACTTGGCCGCCCTCGCCCTACCCCGCCCCCCCCCCCCCCCCACCGCGCCCCCACAATCCCGTACAAGCACGCCCCCCCCCTCCCCCCCCCCACCTCCATCCTCCCGCCCGCCACACCCCCCCTCCTCCCCCGCCACCCTCCCCCCTTCCCATGGCCCCCCGCCCCCCACCTCCCCATTTCCCACGACCCCCCCTCCTACTCCCCACTCACCCCCCACCCCATCCCCACCCCCTAAACCCCCCCTCCCCTTTCCCTCCCCTCCGCTCCCAGCACACCCCCTCCCACCCCTCCACCGCCCCCCTACATAAAATTCCCCCACCCCCCCTCACGCCGCCAACCTCCCCCTAAACCCCCAAAGCCCCCTCCCCCCTCAGTCCCGCTCACCACGCCCCGTACCCCGCCTCGCACCCCCCCCCGCACAACCCCACCCCCCCCACCCAATCCTCCTTACCCCCCCCAACCTTGCACTCCTCCAGTTTTCCCCCCCTACCTCCACCCTCTCTCACCTCCCCCCCTCCACCCCCCCCCCCCCCCCCCCCGCCGCACAAACCCACCCTCCGGCCCCCCCACCGGCCCTCCCGCCCTCCCGCCACGCTCCAACCTTACCCTCCCCCACACCCCCCCAACCCACCCCCCCCCGCACCCCTCCGCACCCACTCCAGCCCCCCCTAGCTCACACCCCCCTCCCCCACGACCCTCCCCCCCCCCTCTCCACACACCCCCCCGCCCCCCACCCCCTATCCCGCCACACACCCCCCCACCCCCCCTCCCACCTCCCCCCACTCGACCCCCCCCCCCCCCCCCCGCCCTAGCCCCACGCACCCCCACCCATACCACCTCCACCGCTACCCACACCCCTCCCTCCCCCACCCCCCTTTATTCCCCACCTTCCCCCCCTCACCGCCCCCCACGACACCTTCCCCCCCCCCCTCACACCCCAACCCCTCAGACCAACCACCCCTCCCCCCCTGCACCACGCCACCACTCCTTTCCGGCCCCCTTCCCTCCCACCCACCCCCCCCGACCCCCCGCCTCCCCCCCCTCCGCCACTCACCTGTCCGCGACCCACCCCCCGCTCAACCCGACATATCGCTCCCCAACCCCCCCCACCCCCCCCCCCGCCCCCATCCCCTTACCGCCTCCCAGCCAAGACCCTCCCCACCCACCACCCCCCCTCCCCCACTAACTCCCCCCACCCCCCTCCCCCCACCCCCCCCACGCCCCGCCACCCCTCACACCTCGCCCCCCCCCTCACCCCCTTCCCCAGCCACCCCCCCTCCCCCCGCCGACCCCCCCTCCCCCCACCCCACCAGCCCCCAGGACTTGACCCAATAACCCCCCTCGCCCCTCTGCTTCCATACCCTCCGCCACCTCCCCCCTCTCACACTTCTCCCCACCGTGGTCGCGCCCACTCCCCCCCAGCCCCACCCCCCCCCCCCCCTCCCCACACCTCCACATCACCCCGCCCACCCCTGCCCCCAGGCTCACCATCCCACTTACCGCCCACTCATCCTCCTCTTCCTCCCGCCCCACTACTCCCATCATATGTAACGCACTTCACCCGCACACACCCGCCTCTAACCACCCGACCCACCACCCCAACGCACCCACCCCCCTCAGCCCCCCCGCCCCGCCGCACTTTCCGCCCTCACACCACTCTCCCAAGACCCCCTCCCTCCACCACCCCCCCACCCCCTACAGCTCACCACCCCCCAACCCTACCACCTCCCGCCCCCCCACCCTACCGCACCTCATCACCCTCCCCTCGCCCCCAAATACCCCCCTTCCCTCCACCCCCCAAACTCCCTGTACCACCTGCGCCCATCCACCTACCCCCTTTCCCAAGACCCTCTCCCCCCGCGCCCCCCCACACACCCCCGTGCTCCACGGCTCCCTCCCCCCCCCACCCCCCCCCCCCTCCCCACCCGCGCCACCACGCACCCCCCCCACTCTCGCCCCCCCCCCCCCACCTACCCCCGCCCCCTCCGCACACCCACCGGCCAGCCCCCCCCCACCCACCCCACCACTCACCCCGCCCCCTACGCACCGCAATTCCCCCCCTACGCCCCACTCCCCCAACCCCCCCCTCCCCCCCCCCTCCCTCCCCGCCAGACCCCCCCACCCCCCACCACCCCCTCACCTACTCGCCCCCCTCCCACCACCGCCCACCACTCCCCACTCCCACGACCCCCCTCTGCCCCCTCCCCCCCACTCCTCGCCCCTAACCCCCCTTCCCCCCCCGCACCGCGTCACCCCCTGTCCCCCACCTCCCCTCCTCCACCCAACCCCCCCCCGCACCATTGCTGGCAGCCCCCCATGCCCACTTCCCTCCCAAGCACGCCCCCCCCCCAACCCGCCCACACCCACCCACCCCCTCTAATCATAAAAACAAAACCCCATTCACACCCCCTTATCCCCAATCATCCAACTTCTGTCCAACACCCTCCCCTTTCACTAAATTATCATGATATACACCCTACTAACCTCGCCTTATAATATCCCAACACAAATCTATCACCCTCCTCCCCCCACATCCACTAATCCCGCCAAACCCCGCCCCATGCGTCCAACAACCCCCTCATTCCGCAAAATCCTCAAACTCCTCACCCCATCCCAGCATACCCCCTCAAACAACCACACAACAAAAAACTACACCAAAATTCCCCCACCACACACACAACACACCCCGCACACTTGACACCAATAAAACATAGAGCCCGCAGATCCACAAACTTCCCGATATATGACATAAAGATGATTATTTAGATAAGTTAAGAATATATGACAATTTAATGTTGCCACTTTAACTTAGCAAAAAGACCAGTCCACGCTTAAAGTTAATAAAACGCCAAGTAAGCCAATAACCCAATAACTAAACCTCAACCCCCGTACACCCCATTTGCACACGGTGTGTCACGTCAAAGCCAAGGGAGCTAGAATTCGTCAATGTATAGAAGATAATTATTAAAAACCCTTTGGTGAAATAACAAATAAACCTACAGTGTTTAAATCCGTATATTTTATAATTATAAAAATAATATGCATATAATATATGTGTCATTTGATACTAACCTAGATAAAAGTTCAAATCTAACAGCGCTTACAACGATGTAAAGACGTTATTAAGAACTCCACAAGAGGTAATTTATTATTGAGGAATCTTTTGCTCAAGTGGATAGAACTTAAAGCACATTGAAGTTTCCTCGCTTAAAGCTGCTCACATGAATAAAAAACATCTACTAAATGGATCATAAAGACAGCATATCTTGAACGTATTTTGGTGCAAAGAATTTATGTCAGCCAAACCGGAACGGGTTTTGTGATCAAGACAATCTGAATCATGTGTATAAGCTTAAATAAGGCTCTCTATGGGTTGAAACAAGCTCCACGCGCGTGGTATGATCTATTGTCGAAGTTTCTACTCTCTCAGGAATTCTCTAAAGGAACCATGGATCCCACATTGTTCATCAGAAGACAAGGCAAAGATATTCTCCTTAGGTACAAATATAAGTTGATGATAGAATTATTGCGTCAACAACCCTGAACTAATTTGTAACCAAAATTCAAAAAAATGTGTTCAAGACAATTTAAGATGTCGATGATGTGCAAAAAAAAAATTATCATTTTTTCTAGGACTAACAGATTTTCATAAAGTCCCAGAGCATCTTTATAAACCAGTCTAAATATGCTCTAGAATCTTTGAAAAAATATGGTATGGATTTAGTGACCCAATGGATACTCCCATGGTTGAGAAATCCAAACTGGATGAAGATACACAAGGGAAAGCCATGGATCCTACACACTATCGTGGAATAGATTGGAACCCTTATGGTATCATACAACCAGTAGAACCAAGACCCGTTACATATGTCTGTATGCATGTGTGCCCTATATCGAGGTCAAAGCCTACCTAAAAAGCCTTACATGCTTAAAAAGAATCTTTAAAAACTTACGATGAACCGTTAATAGGGACTCTTATTATACTAAATGTTTCTTCTATTGCTCTAACAGCTTATGCATACGCTGATCAAAAGGCTGGTTTGCCAAAATACTAATCCTGAAGTACCTCGGATATATGATAATTATTGTAGACACAGACTTGTTAGCTGTTCATCAAAAAGGACAAAAAAGCGCTGACGATATCTAGTAAGCGGAAGCTGAATAAATACAGTTGTGTTCAAATTCCTTTGGATGTGATCACAGCTTACCGACTATGGCCTTGGATTCAACAAAATTCCAATGTACTTATGATAGAACAAAAGCGCTATTTTGCCTATATCTGTATACAATGTCAACATTCTCGATCAAAACATATTAACATCAGATTCCACATCATAAAAGAGCAAGTTGAGAATGGAGTAGTATAGCTTTACTTTGTCAATACGGAGTATCAGTTAGCGGACATCTTCACTAAAGCCCTTGGAAGAGAAAGAATTGAATTTCTTATCAACAAGTTGGGAATGCGAAGTTTTACGCCGGAGACTCTGAAACTATTGGCAGATGAAGCTGAAGAATAATGGTGGTACCTATTCAAAAATCCTGTATATAATATGTATTTATATTAAAAACCATAAAAACCAAAAAGAATTTTATTTATTTATTTATTTTTAAAACATTTATAAAAAAACAAAATACAAAACTATAAAATATATAAAATCAAAGAAAAAGTTAAAAAATGAGAAAAAATATAAAAAGAGGTAATAATGGCATGTCTTCTAAAAATCAATAACATTTACGGTCTTAGAAATGTCATTTAATAATGATACGAGGCTGTAATGAAGTTTCGTGCAGAAGTTTCCAAATGTTTTCAAAACATGTCTAAGATGGCTTGCTAGTATATCCAGATAGCAACACCGGTTCAACATTCTAAAGCAAGTATTTTAAAAAGAAAACTTGACATCTCAACGGGAATTTATTCTCGGGCATGGTCTACTTAATGACCATGCAAAGGCTTGTGATTACTTTGCATCACAACCCGTGCTTCCTATATTACCATAAGTGTACGTGTCAGTGCACTTATGTGTTAAAATAATAGAAATCTTATTCCATGGTGTTTGATTTTCAAAAATACATACAATTTTATAAATTCATTAAGTCATGTCAAATGTCATTCAAGACAGTTAACTCTCATCAACGAATTACTGCTCTTTAAATAGAGAATATGTCACTGATTGACGAGGAGAAAATGTCAAATATCTTCTTCATAATAAAAAATGTGATTCAAGGTAAAAGATTTTTAAATAAATAACGGAATATCATTCTTAAGGAAAGTTAATTAAGTTTAGCTTAATGTGTGCCTTAGATGTTATGTTTTTATGCCTTTAGGGAGTAAAAGTATGAATTAAGTGGTTAGGTATGGTAGTTAAAACATTAGGGACTACGTGTGCAATTGTTAAACTATATTTGCCTAATAAAACTTATATAAGAAATTTAAAAGGGATATGTAACTTAGGGGGGGGGGTGAAAGTGAAAAAAACCAAAAAGTTTTATATCACCCCACCCACCCCGTCACTTATACACACAAAACACACACTTGTCTTTTATTTTCCCTCCCTCACTTAACTCGAATTCGCCTCATCTCGTTCATCATTATCAGCCATTTTCATCACTAAGAATCATGGATATCATAAGAGCTCAGCAAAAGGATTTGGATGATGATTTAGTCGCTTCTTCTAACCGTCTTCAGAAGGAAATGCAATCTCGATAAGCTTACTCCAATCTCAATTCCAAGGAACCTACTCTTCAAGTGTATTAAAAACGGAATAGAAGGAAAAAAATAAAAACACACGCCCCCAAGAAATACTCGCTCTCAAACTCGCTCCTTCACAAAGTTTTTGAGGATCACATGCTAGATTTACCAGAAATCTACATGCAAGAGTTTTGGGTCACTTCCTCCAGACATCATTCTTCACTTTGTTTGAGATGAACGGCAAAAGCCATACTATTAATGTTGACAACTTCAGAGATATGCTCCAGATTTGCCCTAAACTCCTAGGTCAAAAATTTAAAGATCCTCATTCCCTTGATTTTGATTTTGATTGTATCGGTTTTGATTATTTTGCACATTCGGTTGATTGAAACTGGGTGGTCCGAGGTAATTATTTGAGCGATAGCTTGGCAAATTACGGTCACTTTGCGGTTGGTAGGAATTACCCCCCGAATTATAGTTACTCGTAGTAGCATAAGCGGACTTTTGAGTGTAGCCACCGACGGCTGGGCACTCGGTAAAAGAATGAGGACCACCACAAGTTTCACATTTCGTATCAACAGTTTTGACCGTTTGTATTTGTCTCATTATCTCTACAAAATTCTTATTCATCATTTACAATTGTCGAACGACTTCAGGACTCTCGGTAGTAGTAGTATAAGAGATATTTCTAGATGTTTCATCTCGAGTTGTTGAAGTATCCCAATGGTTGTGGTGAGCGGTCATGTTCTCGATCAATTCGTAACATTCTTCCGGTGTCTTTTGCATAAAAGTTCCTCCCGCTGCAGCATTGATGGTGTCCCGATGACTTAATGTCAAACCATTGTAAAACGTATCAATTTGTGTAACCAAAAGCATGTTATGGTTAGGACACCGATCAATGGACAATTTATAACGCTCCCATGCCTCGAATAACGATTCGTGCGGTTTTTGCTCAAATTTCGTGATCTCGTTCCTTAACTTAGTCACCATGGAAGGAGGAAAATATTTCGAGAGAAATTTCCTCATCATATCATCGAAAGAGTGAATGGAATTCCTTGGAAGGCGATCATACCACGCGATAGCATGATGCGTCAAGGAATATGGAAAAAGAGACAAGCGAAGGGCGTCATCGGAGACCCCATTTTGCTTCATATGTTGAGTAATTTCCAAGAATTTATCAATATGTCTATTGGCATCGTCGCCCGATAACTTAAATTGGGCAAGTATTTTAAACTTGTTGTATCATGTGATGACGAAGTCCAAAATCCGTTGCTTGAATTGGAATCGGGGAAATTGGTCCGCCCCGTCCATCTATAGATGGTTGGCACAATACCTCCATTGATCGGGGAGCTTGCCCATTAGGCTCATAACTTTTTTGAAGTCGAAAAGAGATGACAGTTGTAACACCCCCAAATTAGGTCGCAGCGGAATATGAGTATCCCGGAGCATTACATTATAGATCAATAGCATAAGATATGAGAACGACCACTAAAAGAGTCATTTAAAATACGATACATTGGATTTATTGAAATTGTTTAATACAAAGCACAACGGCTTAAATTGTTCAACACTTGATAACAAAGATTTTAGATCATAACAATATCCCAACATGTAATGACTCCAAATCTCTAATGCATGACTCCCAAAAGACTATCCCAATGTATCCTTAGCACCTCGTGCCTCATTGACCTGAGAAAAACATGCTTAAAAACGTCAACATAAAGTTGGTGAATTCATAGGTTTATGTAAAATGTAATGTAGGACCGCAAGATTTTCCCCGTGATAATGCAACATATGCAAACATCACAAATGTAATTACGTTTCCCTAAGCTCATGACACTGAAGCTCGACATGTATGAATTGCAATATAAATTGCCAACATTGCCCGTGATGATGTTCTAACCCGCAACATTCGAATCCGACATGGTATATGTTAGATATGAGTAAAAGACTCGGTCACCCCGTATATTTATTGTTTATAATAGTTCATAGTTTAATAGTTAATCGTATGTCTTTCGGTTTTAAGCCGGGTACTAATACCCGGTATTTTGTAAAAACTATATAAGCCTCTTCCAACTTTGGAAGAGGCAAGCTAGTCATTTACTCTTTTCATAGAAAACACATTTTCTCTCTCTAGATATTCTCTCTCATGTGTTTCTCTCTCTAGAAACTAGCCCAATCACAAGAATCATCACCGTGTTATGAATTAAACGATCCTACAATTGGTCCCCCCCCCCCCACCCACCAAGAGCCTAGTTGATTCGTGATTGATTGTGTTGTTAAATAAGCTAAATTTCGTGACTTATTTTGTTTAGAAAAGCCCACGGCTCAAAAGGAAATTCGGCTAATTTTGTTGGTTACCTTGGTGTTCTCTGCGCTCATGTTAAACAAGATGTATTGTTGCCATAACAAGTGATTTACAAGCTCCTAGCTCGATTATAAAGCTTAAAAGATTCGAATTTATTTTGTGTTCTTCGTGGAGAGTTGCTTCATATTGGAAGATTCACAAAGATATACGAGTTAAGGTGTGTTTAATCGTCATATACACACTTAATATTGTATGTTGTAGCTTAGTTTGTCGGGCTAGAAAGATCATATGGCTTGATTTTGCTTAATTCGTCCAAGTGTTCTTCGTGGAGGTTTGCTTATTTTATTATTGTTCTTCACGGCGAGTTGACAAGGTAGGGACAAGATCCGGAAATTTAGGAAAAAGTCAAAGGCGAGTTGCCAAAAGTCAAAGGCGAGTTGCTTAATTTTAATAATTATATTCGCGGCGGTTTGTTTAAATTTGGTGGCGAGTTGCTTGTTCGCGGCGGTTTACACAGGATAGTGGCGAGTTGGCTTGAAAATAATAGCCGGCGAGTTGGTAAAAAAGGTACGGCGAGTGCTAAACACACTGTGAGTTTCTAAGATTAAAGTCCAGCGATTTGCTCACTGCGAAGTTGGCTAGTTAATTGGCATCGAGTTGCTCACGGCGAGTGATTATAATATGTGTACCAGCGAAGTTAACAAAACTAGGCAGCGAGTTACTTCAAAACCACGGCGGTTTGCCTAGTAAGATCTTGGCGGCGAGTTGGCCTGTTAGGCAGCGGTTTGCTCAATCAATAGGAGGCGGTTTGGTTGATTTCAAAGCGGCGGTTTGATAGAAACATATACGCAGCGTAGATTTAAAAAAAATAGTTTGATGAAACAGTATACTCAGCGGTTTGATTGAAAACCAACGGTGGTTTGATCTAGAAACAAATACGCAGCGGTATTGCTCCAATCAGATAGAGAGGCGGTTTGGTTGATTTCAAAGCGGCGTTTTGATAGAAACATATACAGACGACACCCCTTTTTAGCGACACTTTTTAGCGAAAAAATTAAGTATTTTGTAATCTTTTTTCTATAGCCTTTTTAACTTATTATTATTCAAATTCAACTTTTGGTAATAGTAATAAATTTATTTCGGTCGACACCTTTTTAGCGACACTTTTGGCGGAAAAAATTAAGTAAACGTATAATTTTTTTTCTTTAGCCTTTTTAGGCTTATTTTTACACCAAAATTTAGATTGTTGATTAATAGGGTAAATTTTTTTCATAATCCAACTGCGCCAAATTTCAAACAAATCCAACAAACCAATACATCACAACCAATTATCATTTACGGTTGATTTTCTATGATTTATGTAAAATACCGGTAAACTCTTATCGGTTATAAAATCTTAACTTGTAAAATCCCCTGAACGTTAATTGCAATTTATAACAATACATCAAGATGTCTAATATTTAGAAGATATCCATGTATGCCGGTTCCGATACCGCCCACCAATGCTTGAATCAGAACAACTTTGAATATGGCACAACCAGATTCGTCTGTATTGTCTGGGAAAAGATAATGGAGAGAATATAATGAAATCAATTAATGAAGGTCCATTTCAACTGGAAAGGATGTAAATATGAAAGAAAAAAGAACGTTTCATACAAACTCCTGTGAAAATGTGCTGAAGAAACTGAGGGTGCACTTCAAACTAGGTCTCAGAACTGCAAGTGGTCTTTACAACCTTTCTGGCTGAAGAAAAGGAAAGGTATAAAAGCTGACATTCGTGCTACGAATATCTTACTTCAAGGTATCCCAAAAGACATCTAACACTCATCAACCACTATACTGGACGCAAAGATATTTGGGACAATGTGAAGATTATTCTGGAAGGTTCTGAGTTAACAAAGGATGACAGGGAATCACAATTATACGATGAATTTGAACGCTTATGGTCAATCAAAGGAAAGACCATTCATGTTTACTATGTTAGGTTTTCGAAGCTCATTAACGACATGAGAAACATCAAGATGACCATGTCCATAATGCAGCTTAACTCTAAATTTGTGAACAAACATGTTACCTGAATGGAGCAGATTCATAACTGAAGTAAACTCAACAAGAAGTTGAAAGAGTCAAACTTTTGATCATTTTATGCTTACTTAAAGCAACATGACGTCATGCAAATGAGAAACAAAATGATGTATAGAAATTTTCATTCAAACCAACTAATGTTCCATTGGCACTAGTGTCTAATGCCTCATGTTCAGAAGTATCCAACACAATCATCTGAGTCTCCACAATCCTCAAATCAACCATCAATTGCTGATAACTTTCAACTGGACACAGGAAGCACGTCAACTGATAACTTGATCGAAAGCCTAACCAACACACTTGCCCTCCTCAACCAATCATTCAAAGCACATCTTCCTCAAATGAACAATCAACTCAGAACTTCCTCAAACGCAAGGAACAATGCTACAGTTCAAGACGGCAGAGTTGTGTTCAGGATGATCGAGGTAAATACAGATGCGAATTATCAAAGAAGACACATTTCTAGAGGAACACTGCAAGAGGAAATTTGTAACGGAAAGCAGGCGGTTCAAGAACAAAAGAGGCAATGTTGAATCTGGGTCAAGCTAAACCCATTATGTGCTACAACTGGCAAAGAATCGGCACATAGCACGAGAATGTCCAGAACCAAGCGTCCTTAGTAATTCAAACTACTTCAAAGACAAGATGCTGCTTATGAATGCTCATGAGAATGGTACTGTACTGGATGAAGAGCAGTTGTTGTTTCTTGCAGGAGAACATGTCACCAATTTTGATGACGATGTGGATGATTTGGCACTTAATGTGGACCATGTCTTTGAAGCCGATCAATGCGATGCATTCAACTCTGATGTTGATGAGGCTCCCACCACACAGACTATGTTCATGGCAAATCTTACATCTGAAGAAGCCGGGCCTATCATGATGACCCCTAGACAACTTAATTCAAGGCTCGCCCCATCGCATGTCCCTGCAACTACAAACATTCCACCGACAGATAAAGATCTGGAGATTTTATTCCAACCGATGTTCGATGAATACTTTGAGCAATCTACAGATAGTGAACCAGTACCTATGGCTACTGTTGTTAACGCGCCATATGTATTATCCTTTGATGTTTGTAAAGCCCATTAGGGTTTCCTTGATGTATAAGAGGAACCCTAAGGCACAATGTTATGTACGGGTACGTTTGAGAAATATCAATAAAAGCATAGAGCTTAATAGCAATTTAGAAATATCGTTTCTTCTTAATTCTTGTGTTAAGATTCCGCATTAACACTTGATAATTCATAGTCAGTGTCTCTTATATAGTTGATTTGGATTTATCCAAGTTATCTATAGTCTTACAAAGGCTAGTCAGATCCTATACCAAGGACCTACATCACCCTCTTGATAATATCGTTGGTAATCCTTCTCATCTGGTATCCACCAGAAAACAGTTAGCATCCGATGCTTTGTGGTGTTGTTTCCATACTGAACTGTCTAAAGTCGAACCCAAGAACTTCAAAATGGCCGTGATAGAAGACTGCTGGTTTCAAGCCATGCAAGATGAAATTCACGAATTTGATCGACTTGAAGTATGGGAATTAGTACCTCGCCTAATCTATGTTATGGTTATCGCTCTCAAGTGGATCTACAAAGTGAAGCTTGATGAATATGGTGATGTACTGAAAAACAAAGCTCGGTTAGTTGCAAAGGGATATCGTCAGGAGGAAGGTATTGATTTTGAAGAATCGTTTGCTCCAGTTGCACGGATAGAGGCCATCAGAATATTCATTGCCAATGCTGCAACCAAGAATATGATCATCTACCAGATGGATGTCAAAACTGCTTTTCTGAATGGTGATCTTCAAGAAGAAGTCTTTGTCAGTCAACCTGAAGGATTTGAAGACCAGGAAAATCCTACTCACGTCTATCGTCTGAAGAAGGCTCTTTATGGGCTAAAGCAGGCACCAAGGGCGTGGTATGACACACTATCAAAGTTCCTTTTGGCCAACAATTTCTTCAAGGGTGCCGTGGATCCAACGTTATTCACACGCAAATCAGGCAAACATATTCTACTTGTTCAAATATACGTAGATGACATCATTTTTGCCTCAACAGATCATAATGCGTGTAACATATTTTCAAAAGAGATGAGCTCCAAATTTCAGATGTCGATGATGGGACAAATGTCGTTTTTCTTAGGACTACAAGTTTCTCAAAGTCCCGGAGGCATCTTTATTAACCAAGCAAAATATGCTCTCGAAACCTTAAAGAAATATGGAATGGATCTCTCTGACCCTGTCGATACACCAATGGTGGATCGATTGAAACTGGACGAGGATCTCATGGGGATTCCAGTTGACCAAACTCGATTCAGAGGAATGGTTGGCTCCCTTATGTACCTTACAGCCAATAGACCCGACCTGTATTTCGCCGTTTGCATGTGTTGCTAGATATCAGGCTAAGCCTACCAAATAGCACAATGGAGCTATCAAAACGTGTCTTTCGGTACTTGAAAGAACCATTACATGGGTCTTTGTATCCGAAAGACAACACCATGTCACTAACAGCTTATGCAGATGCGGATCATGCGGGATGTCAAGATTCAAGAAGAAGTACGTCGGGAAGCGCTCAGTTTCTTGGAGATAGATTGGTTAGCTGGTCATCAAAGAAGCAAAGAAGCACGGCAATATCAACCACAGAGGATGAATACATCGCCATGTCTGGATGTTGTGCTCAAATCCTTTGGATGCGAACACAGCTCAAAGACTACGGATTTGACTTCAATAAAATTCCTCTGTACTGTGATAACAAAAGTGCTATTGCTCTTTACTGGCTGGATTCACACCGTAAATATATATAATATATAACAAAATATAAAATATATATCTAAGTGTAAAAACCAACAAGATCAATGATACCGAGAAGTAGTATAGAGCTTTCCCGGGTCGTTTATCCCCAACGAGGCTGGAATGGTAAATCGATACGATCGAAGATTTGAGTTTGAAGCAGATGAATTTGAATTTGGGAGAATGAAAAAGTCAAATGAACAATAACGAATAATAACGTTAAGAAAAACTTAAAAATTACGAAATTAAACTGAAAAACGGAAGCACTAATCCCGAACAAGGGTGAAAAACCTAAATTCTAAAAATAAAACCCTACGAAGAATTTTCAATTCTAAACAACTCTAGGGAATCAAATAACGAAGATGAATAAAAGACTAGACCGAAAAACGGAGTTGTTTGACCCAAAAACGAGTCAAAACAAAATCCCGTACCCGGACCCGTTCTTTAAAAAGTAAAAAGTTGTAAAAATGACCCTACGAAAATTTTTATATTTTTCCTACAAACTAGATGACAAAAGAAAATTTTCTAAAAAAAGCAAAATATTTTTTTGATAATTTTTGTATTTTTTATGAATTAAATAAACTTTTAACTAAATTAAATTAAAAACATAGTAAATGAATACGAAAATTCTGAGACAATTTTCTAAAAATACCTAAATACTAGGCTTTATAAGAATCCAACGAAAAATAACAAACAGCAACACAGCTTATGCACTAAGCCCCGAAATACGCTACACCTAGCTTATGGGCTTATGAGGTTCAAAATGGACCTTATAAATATTTGCCCTGAGTCTTTAACGAAAAATTACACAAGGGCGCAGTGGTTAAGTTGTGTGATTTAAAGGGGGTTTGTATCGAGAGGTCCCCGGTTTCGAGTCTTGCTCACCCGGGCCTCTTGTCATTCCGCCTTTTTTATTTTATTGCAAACTCTTAGGTAGATTGGTAATAAACTAAGTAAAGGGTAGGGCGGGCAACGATTTGGGAATTTACACAATAAATAAACTGGTAACCTTGAACTATAAGTAAAAATACAAAACAGACCGAACGAATTTAGCTTATTTTTTGGCTTTATTTAAAAATTAGAATTAGCAAAAAACTTAAAACTACAAAGTTTTGTTAAACACTATTCCTCTACAACATCATCAAAAGGACTTTCACTTTTGACCACACATAACTAGAAAATATGCCACTTATGATTCTGTCACAAAACTAGCATTTTGACACGCTTTTTTGGTGCCTTTTCTTATATCGAGCTTATTACTAGTGGAAAATGAAACTAAAAGAAGCTAATTGATGTTCATGATGTGTACTAATGGTATTTAAACAAAAATTACCCTAGTATTAACAAATTTAACAAGAAAACTAAGATGAAAAAGTGCAAGTTTTAGGCTTAAACTGTTATAAGCTTTTTCCAAATAAGCTCCCAAACTTATTTCTAAACTTTAGAAGCTGAAATTTGACAATAAGCACCCAAGGGGGGGGGGGGGGGGGGGGGGGGGGGGGGGGGGGGGGGGGGGGCCCTAACTATCTTATTCAACGAGATAAAAGGTTTTTCCAAATATCAACTAAAAATGAAAATCACAATAAAAAATAAGCTAGAATCCTAAATGCTACTATACTACTTTTGTAGAGAAAAATAAGCTAATTTAAAAGCTTGTAAATGAAAACTACATGATGAAATGTAATAAGCTAATGGAAAACTATTGAGATATTAAAAACTAAATCCTAACTCCTAACCTTGAAACTAAAAGGCATGTAATAAAAACTAACACATATGTTGTTGCTGAGCAACTAATAGTTGCTGATGCATTTAGCACAGCACAAATACAAAACAATTACCTACTTAGAATCTCTTATACCTACTGTCTAAATGTATTTAATCCTACATTAACTAATATTGATCCCTAGAATGCTAACATCACTAAGCTCTAAAGCCACTTGCACCTTTAAAACTGCCCTGGTGCAAATAATGAGCTTTTTGTAATCTAAACTTTGTAATTCAACAAACTAACCTCTAAAACCTGCTCAAAGCTTGATAAACTACCCTAACACAACTGAATGAAAAGTTTTTATATGAAAACTTTGACTTTAAAAGTCAAATACCTCTAATGCCAAACACTCCCTTATATAAAACTGTCAAACTAATTAAGCTTTAAATCCTATTTATCTACTAAAACAGCTTATTCTTTTTATCTACTTCTACTATATCTAAACTATTTAAGCTATTTTAACACTAAAAAGCTAAGCTTATGTAAAGAAATAGGCTAGTTACTCTATGAAGCTATTATACTAATTATGACAGAAATGAAGATTTAGGAAACTAGATGAATTCTAACTACAAAAATTTAAATCAAAAGCATATTAAATCCAATTCAACAAGTCTAAACAGAATAAGGCACAAAGAAAGATAAGGTAATAAGCTAATTGAATTAAGCTATGATTAACTAAATTGAGTTTTAAAGATTAAAACCTGAAATTGTTGGAGTCTCAGCACAAGAGGCCACTCTTGTAGAGTGAATGACCTCAAAAAGCTTAATCCTAATGACACCTTGCCTCAAAACCTCAATAAGCATAGAATTTGGCTTATTTCTTCCATTAATGCTTCCAATTGAACTCAAGTTAACTCAAGTGATCATGTTTAGATGTAAGATGAGTAATATGAGTAAATGAATGCTTAAGAAACAGAATTTGACTAAAATTGAGCTTATGAGAAAGAATAAGCTCAAATGAGCTTATTAAGAGCTTATTTGCTAAATTCGACTTAAACTTGAACACAAATGATTAAGAAACGTGTAAACTGAATTGTATTACTGAATTGAAGAAGTACAAGAGTAAAGAACAACAGTACAAAAGCTTAAAGCTATTTAAAAAACTTGAAAGAAAAAAAATTGCTTAAAATGACGAAAAAACAAAATGAAAATAGAAAAAAAAAAACAGAAAAACAACAACTACCTCCTTTTTTCTTCGGTCTTTCTTCTTCTTTATAAGCTCTTCTGTGTTTTTGAGTGAGATGGGGGAAAACAAACATCTAGGCCCTTCAATTTCTCAAAAAGCAATCTTGGTCGTCGATATGAGCCTATGGGAGTTAGAGATTGCAAATGGTGACTAGGGTTTTAAGTGGAGGAGGGGAGAGTTTGTCCATGGGTTTTGTTTTGAGGTGCAGGGTAGAAAATAGAGAGTGTTTAACCTTGAGTGGGTTTTGGGTTTCAAAAGTGCGGAAAATGTGTGTAAGGTTTATTATTTTTTTTTTTTTTATTAATTTTGTTTTATGTTTTCTTGTTTTTAATAATTTTTTAGGGTGATAACAGAGTTAGGTTTGTGGAGTTGGCACAAATGGTCCTGATGGTCATACGTCTCTTGCACAATTCGTCCTTGTTGTTTAAAACTTTTGGGGACTTGGCAAAACAAGTCCCCAAGAGTGTTATATCTAGTTGCATCACTCGTCCTTGTTAGATACAACTCTTGGGACTTGGCAGAACAAGTCCTTGGAGTGTATCTTTGCAAAAATGACAGATTGCACCCTTGTCTTCTTTTTTCTCTTTTCTTCTTTATATATAAAGTTTAAGGGAATATTTTATGACAATTAAGCCCTAAACATTAAAATTTCCTTTGACTTTGGCCTCGGGGATTGACTTTGGTTGAACTTGTCTTTTGACCAGTTACTTTCTTGTTTGACTTTTTGACTTGAATGACTTTCCTGCTTTGATGGCTTGTCTTCACATCTCTTTCCATTCCGAGTCTGTGTTTTTCGTTTTTGGCTTTGTTTTTCGTCCTTTTCTGTGTTTTCCGTTCCTGCACAATACAATTAGCAGAACAAGCATATATTTGGCATTTTAAGTCCGATTTTGGTTATTTTAGCTCGTTTTTAAAGGTAAAAGGTATGTGTAATTAAGCACATACCAAAATCCCCCATACTAAGGTATTGCCGTGTCCTCACGCAATGCTATGAAGTAAGCATTTACGAAAACTAAGAATCTCAATCCCCCTCGACTAATAACTTTGAAAAGTAGCAAAGTGTTCGTCAAGGGAAACTAAGGAATCAAAAGCTTCGACAAGTCCCATTTTCACCATTTTTTTATTTGTACACTAACTATCCCTAATATTTTTGGATTTTTCTTTTTCTTTTCTCGACTACCTGTTTGACTTCCTTTATTATATTAACATTGGGATCATAGAATGAGAAACGCCCATAGAATAATCTACGGATGTCCTGACGGATAAATTCATCGTCCCCGATTTTTCACTAGATCCAAACCAAGCAATTAAACAAGATCATTTGTCAATATAAGTCTAAATGCTAAGCACTCATACTTATGACTTGTGAACTTTTAACTCCCAACATGGTTTAAATGTGTGTGCTCATTTCAACTCAACCATAGATCAACTTATTTCCATAGTCGTGATTCAAGATGAATCATGACTCAAAGCAACAACTTATTAAGACCTTGTAACTTGATTTTAAAGAACGAGATTTTAACTGTAGAACTTTTTGCAACATTTTCATCATTATACTCATAAGTTCTTAAAGCTAGGAATGCGTTGCTTAGTTTGAACACCTACCTAGGCCTCGCTCCCTAGTAGGATATCACAACCAACGACCGATGTTCTTAGTTTGAAAACCCACCCCGTTGCTAGCGTAGTGGGAAATCACAACAACACCTTCTTCCTAATATGGCTAAGGATAAGTGTCTTAATTTGAACCCTCACCTAGACCTCGCTTCCTGGATTAGATATCACAACACTACCAAAATCCTTAAAATAAAAGATGTCTTAGTTTTAGTACTCCCCACCTCTGGTTAGTATTAGTGTGGATATCACGACACATCTTTACTTGCTCCATATAATCAAATGTATGCTTCATTGGCAAAATTTCAATATTCATGCATTTTTGCATTCATACTTCATTCATGCTTCTTTGGCATTTTAACTTTCGGATTATTAAGAACAGAAAAATCTCGTTTTAAAGAATCAAGGTACAAATTTGAAGCTTTTTCTAAAAACATTGATTGACTTAGTTGAACTGAATTGAGCACGTATGATTAGGTGGATTAGAAGATACATGGGAGAAAAAGACACAATTACACATGTAAGATTTGTTTCACACATAAACTTAAATTTTAACTCTATCATTGCTTGTTATTCACCTTATTAAAATCGAACAATCGAATTCTGAAAGCATAGCCTACAAGCTTCAAGTAGAAGGAACTAGCCTAGGCTAAACACGCCCGATCGAGTCAAAAATTATTCTCATATCTACCGATTAGGAAGTCAAAACTATGACAAAACACTTATATTTTATTTTGAAAATTTTTCAATTTTTCATTTATTGTTGGTATATTTGCAAAAAATTTGATTTGGTAAAAACGGGATTACTGATAACAACGACTGCAGCAAAATCAACTCGAAGATCCCACTCCATACTAGAACTAAACATCGACCTCGATGTATCAAAGGGTTCTACGTAAATCTAAGGGGTCCGATATGAAGTGTGCCAAAAGATAAAACGTTAGTTCGATTAGATTTGGATACTGGCTTTACCCCAACTGAAGCTGAGGATGTGAAAACTCATGTGGATACAACAAGCAAGAGGATCTCACAATCCGGGAAATCCAGGACAATACAAGAACAAGCACACAAAACATGGACAAAACACGGGTAATGGAAAATGCAAGCTTCTCACACAAAACACTTATTAGCATAAAGAAAGAAGATAGACTGGATAAGCATGGGGTGCCTCCCACGAAGCGCTTGTTTTTGTAACCGATTCACAAGCTCGCACTACCCCGAATTCATTGGCCCATAGGAAGCGAGTGGAAGGGTAAAATCATCATCGACTTTCATTCAAGCGGTCTGGGTACACCTTGAATTATAATGAAAGGTTCCACTCCGATGAGATACATCCGCCCGTAGTTAATTTAATAATAAGAAATGATGGTGTATGAAAAAAAAAACTTTATTTTAGAATATTAATTTAGTTAATTTGTGGGCATAAAAAAAGAATGATAATTTGAGATGCCGGGATCAAAAATGATGTCTTCATCCCCACAGGAGAGAAGATATGGTGGAGCAACTGGATACGTGAGAAATGGAAGAAAGATCCATACAATATAAGCGAAGAGAGGTTCACTTAAAAGTATGAAATCCGTATCCAGGGTGAGATGGGTGGGTAAAACATTAGGCACGTGAACTCTTGGTTCTCTTGTTGGGAAAATATCATTCACCACATCCATAGTAATTGCCCGCCCCTCCGGTCTCAATCTAAAAGCAAAATTGATCATACTCCGGTGGATATATGATGTTGACAAAGTTCCTCGGCGCACTTCCTCATCAAAAAAGTCACTCCTATTGGCAGAGGAAACTGATCCATGTCGAAAGATCAAGAAAACGAACATATTGAGAAAAAATCAACATGAGAGTGTACTGCCACTATCTTCTCTTTAACATGATCGCATATCGAACGTAGAAATCTTAATAAGAAGGAATAGATAACTCAGAATGATTATTTGGACTGCCACTACTAATCTCATCTATATAAAAGGTCGGAAAGTTTCAGATCGTGAATCGAAATTATGCAATTTTGTTTAGTCCTCCTCCAAGAAAAGTATTAGGAAATGTGGATGTAGACTTGATCACACTATCGAAGATGGAGTAGGGATTAATCTTCTTAATGAATCGATCTTAGCAATAATAATATTGTACATCAAGCAATTTTTCAACGAAGGATATCGTCTTTTGATTGTTAAATTGGATAAGTTTGTCCCATCATCAATCCTTCCATTTCCAACTTACCAGGATCAACAATCTCCAACCACCTCTATTCTAACTATCACAACATTGTGGGGGGAAGTGATGCATCGACATACTCGATGTTCTCATAAGAATCGTCATCACTCGAAGTAGAATCATCGTTGGAATTGACAACAATCTCAGAGTATTCATTGAGAGCATTAAGAGAGGTAGGATTGTTATAAAGAGGCACATCACACACTTTGTCGGGAATGCCTTCGGACTCACTTGGGGATGGACAAGGTTCTCAACACTAACTTTTATTACTCGTCCCGATTCCGTTTCCGGAATATGTCAAGATGCTCTCCCCCATACTTAAGAGTTATCGGTTTCCTCGTTTGGTGAAACGGTGTGATTGCCAATGGTATGTTCTGTCGTATCATCGTAGCAAAATGGTATCTTCCAAGATCGATCTTTAGCCGCTGTTTCTTCCGCGATTCGCTTTTCCTTCTTCCTTCTTTTGGAAACTTGATCAACCAAATCACTTACGGTGCCATTTGTTCCATAAGCTTATTTGAGAGTTTAGAAGTTATTTTGAGAACTGACGATTTGATGATTGACTGAAATATAGCGGGGTTTGAACTTGGTCAAAAACTAAAGACTTTGAATCATAGCAATAAATTTAACTGCTCATGATAATAGTCTTCCATTCATTGGGTTGACATTGGAAAGTTTCATGAGGACCCCCACAATTTTCAAACAAAGGTATTGTTGTGAAAACCTCGTGAGGTTTTGTGGAAATAATCAAATTTTATTGAAACACATGTCATGTTCGTAGAAAACCGGACTTGAGTGGACAATCGTAACGGCATGAGAGTCTGTTCCCCACGTAACTCACGAGATGTAATGGTACGCATGTGGTTGTGGAGATGGTTTGTAACACTGTAAGAAATCGTTAGAAAAGTACGGAGTGAGTACATTGAATGGTGTGTTCATTTCCAAACTTAACAGTAAAAACAAACTCCATTGTATTCATTGCAACCACATCTTTGGCATGTGCCAAGAAGACATTGTTGTTGCAAACTTTGCAAGTTTTGTAGGGGCTCATCATTGGTTTGAGTGTTGCATGGTTCTGGATTAGAGATAATCGGAACATTCGGAGGACAATTATAACCGTAATGAGCACATTCCACAAGACTTACAAGGGTAACCATTGTCCGACAAAAGATTCCATCTACCAGAATAACCGCTACTCGTGACCAACATAGTCAATGTTGAAGAGGACTTGTGAGGAATTTTTCACCGGGGATCCTGAATTTAAACAACTATTGCTTCGAGATCATTAACCACGATGGTATTGTCATCGTATGACTTGGAAGGACTTGGAAGTCTTGAAGGACCTTCCTCGAATGTCTTTTGTATTAGATCACATCCTTGACAATGAAAACCATGATGGGTCCCCACAATTGGAGACAAAAATATTTTCAATTTTAAGGATCGTTGAGACGAGTCGGGTAATTGGAACAAAGAATCTGTCTTCAAGACTCCCTTCGACAACCACCATTTTGAAGTGTACAAACTTCCACAAGACGAGCATTCTTTAATCGCGTAAATCGGATTCAAACGATAATCGAATGACGTCATATGAATTAAACATGAAGATGGATAAGAAAAGAATTAATTGATACGAAGAAAAAGAAGATTATTTTTGGGTTTTCCATTAATTCACAATTTGTTTTAACAGACAAAATGATAAGACAACTTAAACCTGATAATCTACTTACTTCACGGTAGCTCTCAAAAAGATAAACTCACAGGTGAGCGGAGGAGTAGGAATAGCGCGAAGCTTATTTCTCCTTTCGGGTCGTAGTTCCTAGGAACAACCCTCCTTATACCCACTTTATAGTTTGTTTAACTGTCCAAGGTGAGCCGTACGTCGTAAGAGACACAAAAGGCAAGTTTTTAAATCTTTTGTTCGAGTTGGGAACCAACAAGTTCACCGGACCTTTATTATGAATAAATACCTCAGTTAGAATATTATAATTTGGTATTTTACCAATTGTGATTTTTATTTTTCTTTTTATGAGAGCATGCTTTTGTATTTTTGGTTTTTTTCTTTGGTTTTTATCTGATAATTATACTAATAAAAGAAAATGAAAAATATTTTTGTACTTTTTATGTTTTTTATAAAAGAAAATATTCACATATTCAAACACAAACTGACAAACGTAACAATAATCGTTTCACAGCCTCCCCGGCAACGGCGCCAAAAATTGACTGGCTGGATTCACACCGTAAATATATATAATATATAACAAAATATAAAATATATATCTAAGTGTAAAAACCAACAAGATCAATGATACCGAGAAGTAGTATAGAGCTTTCCCGGGTCGTTTATCCCCAACGAGGCTGGAATGGAAAATCGATACAGTCGAAGATTTGAGTTTGAAGGAAGGAATTGATTTGGGAGAGTGAAAAAGTCAAATTAAACGATAACAAATAAAAACGTTTAAGAAAATCCTAAAAATTACGAAATTAAACTGAAAAACGGAAGCACGAATCCCGAACAAAGGGGGAAAAACCTAAAATCTTTAAAAATAACCCTACGAAGAATTTTCACTCTAAAAATAGCTCAAGGGGATCAAATAACGAAGAATGAAAAAGACTAGACCGAAAACGGAGTTCGTTTGACCCAAAAACGAGTCAAAACAAAATCCCGTACCCGGACCCGTTCTTTAAAAAGTAAAAAGTTGTAAAAATGACCCTACGAAAAATTTTATATTTTTCCTACAAACTAGATGATAAAAGAAAATTTTCTAAAAAAGCAAAATATTTTTTTGATAATTTTTGTATTTTTTATGAATTAAACAAACTTTTAACTAAATTAAATTATAAAAAATAGTAAATGATTACGAAAAATTCTGAAAAATTTTCTAAAAATACTAGGCTTTATAAGAATCCTACGAAAAATAACAAACACAACACAGCTTATGCAATAAGCCCCGAAATAAGCTTACACAGCTTATGGGCTTATGAGGTCAAAATGACCTTATATATATTTGCCCTTGAGTCTTTAACGAAAAAGACCCAAGGGCGCAGTGGTTAAGTGTGTGTGAGTTAAAGGGGGTTTGTATCGAGAGGTCCCGGGTTCGAGTCTTGCTCACCCGGGCCTCTTGTCTTTCCCCCTTTTTTATTTTTTTGCAAACTTTAGGGTAGGAATTGTAATAAACTAAAGTAAAGGGTAGGCGGGCAAAGATTTGGGAATTGTACAACAATAGAATAAACTGTGTAACCTGTGAACTATAAGAAAAAAACAAAACAGACCCAACGAATTTTAGCTTATATATTGGGCTTGCTATAAATAATTGAGAAACTAGCAAAAACTTAAAACTTACAAAGTATTTAAAAGCTATTTCTCTACAACATCAACAAAAAGGACTGTTTCACTGTTTACCACCAGAATAAGCTAGAAAAATAAGCCATCTTAGATTCTGTCACAGAAACTAGCAGTTTGACAAGCTTTTTTGGCTTTTGGCTTATATAGAGCTTATTACTAGGTGAAAATGAAAACTAAAAGAAGCTAATTGATGTTCATGATGTGTACTAATGGTATTTAAACAAAAATTACCCTAGTATTAACAAATTTAACAAGAAAACTAAGATGAAAAAGTGCAAGTTTTAGGCTTAAACTGTTATAAGCTTTTTCAAATAAGCTTCACAGCTTATTTCTAAACTTTAGAAGCTGAAATTTTGACAATAAGCTACCCTAACTATCTTTATTCAACCTAGATAAAAGGTTTTTCCAAATATCAACTAAAAATGAAAATCACAATAAAAAATAAGCTAGAATCCTAAATGCTACTATACTACTTTTGTAGAGAAAAATAAGCTAATTTAAAAGCTTGTAAATGAAAACTACATGATGAAATGTAATAAGCTAATGGAAAACTATTGAGATATTAAAAACTAAATCCTAACTCCTAACCTTGAAACCTAAAAAGCATGTATAAAAATAACAGCATATGTTGTTGCTGATGCAACTATTGTTGCTGATGCATTTGGCATCAACTCAAATACAAACTGAATTACCTACTTAGAATCTCTTATACCTACTGTCTAAATGTATTTAATCCTACATTAACTAATATTGATCCCTAGAATGCTAACATCACTAAGCTCTAAAGCCACTTGCACCTTTAAAACTGCCCTGGTGCAAATAATGAGCTTTTTGTAATCTAAACTTTGTAATTCAACAAACTAACCTCTAAAACCTGCTCAAAGCTTGATAAACTACCCTAACACAACTGAATGAAAAGTTTTTATATGAAAACTTTGACTTTAAAAGTCAAATACCTCTAATGCCAAACACTCCCTTATATAAAACTGTCAAACTAATTAAGCTTTAAATCCTATTTATCTACTAAAACAGCTTATTCTTTTTATCTACTTCTACTATATCTAAACTATTTAAGCTATTTTAACACTAAAAACAAGCTTAAGTAAAGAAATATGCTATTACTCTATGAATCTATTATAACTATTAGACAGAAATGAAGATTTAGGAAACTAGATGAATTCTAACTACAAAAATTTAAATCAAAAGCATATTAAATCCAACTCAACAAGTCTAAACAGAATAAGGCACAAAGAAAGATAAGGTAATACCTAATAGAATTAATGCTAATGATTAACTAAATGAGTTTTTAAAGATCAAACCTGAAATTGTTGGAGTCTCATCCCCCCCAGCCTCCCCGCACAAGAGGCCACTCTTGTAGAGTGAATGACCTCAAAAAGCTTAATCCTAATGGCACCTTGCCTCTAAACCTCAATAAGCTAGAATTTGGCTTATTTCTCCTTTAAGCTTCCAAATTGAACTCAAGTTAACTCAAGTGATCATGTTTAGATGTAAGATGAGTAATATGAGTAAATGAATGCTTAAGAAACAGAATTTGACTAAAATTGAGCTTATGAGAAAGAATAAGCTCAAATGAGCTTATTAAGAGCTTATTTGCTAAATTCGACTTAAACTTGAACACAAATGATTAAGAAACGTGTAAACTGAATTGTATTACTGAATTGAAGAAGTACAAGAGTAAAGAACAACAGCTATTTAAAAACTTGAAAGAAAAAAATTGCTTAAAATTGAAGGAAAATACAAAATGAAAATAAAAAACAGAAAAACAACTAACTACCTCCTTTTTTCTTCTGTCTTCTTCTTCTTTTATAAGCTCTTCTGTGTTTGTTGTGTGAGAGGGGGAAAACAAACAATCTTGGCCCTTCAATTTCTTCAAAAAGCAATCTTGGTCGTCGATATGAGCCTATGGGATGTGGAGATTGCCAAATGGGACTTAAGGGTTTTTAAGTGGGAGGTAAGGGGGGAAGAGTTTGTCCATGGGTTTTTTTAGGTTGCAGGTTAAAGAGAGAGTGTTAACCCGTGAGTTGGGTTATTTGGTTTTCAAAAGTGCGGGAATGTGTTTGTACTGTTTGGGGTGATAACAGAGTTAGGTTTTGAGTTGGCCACAAATGAGGTCCAAGATGGTGCATACGATCACTGCAACAATTCGACTTGTTGTTTAAAACTTTTGGGGACTTGGCAAAACAAGTCCCCAAGAGTGTTATGTCTAGTTGCATCACTCGTCCTTGTTAGATACAACTCTTGGGACTTGGCAGAACAAGTCCTTGGAGTGTATCTTTGCAAAAATGACAGATTGCACCCTTGTCTTCTTTTTTCTCTTTTCTTCTTTATATATAAGTTTAGGGATTGACAATTTCAGTCCCTAAACTTATATTTCTTTGACTTTGGCCTCGGGTTGACTTTGGGTTAAACTTTGTCTTTGACCAGTTGACTTTTCTGTTAGACTTTTTTGACTTGATTGACTTTCCGGCTTTGATTTGGCTTTGTCTTTCACAGTCTTTTCCATTCCGAGTCTGGTTTTGTCGTTTTGGCTTTGTTTTTCGTCCTTTTCTGTGTTTTCCGTCCTGCACAATACAATATCAGAACAATCATATAATTTGAGGCATTTTAAGTCCGATTTTGGTTTATTTATGGCTTGTTTTAAAGGTAAAAGGTATGTGTAATTAAGCACATACCATGTTACCTTACTCCAGTAGACCCCGACCTTGTTTCAGCGTTGCATGGTGCGAATATCAGGCTAAGCCTACCAAAAAAGCACTTGGAAGCTATCAAACAGGTCCTTTCGGTACTTAAAAGGGACCATTTAACATGGGTCTTGGTATCTCGAAAGACAACACCATGTCACTAACAAGCTTATGCAAGATGCGGATCATGGGGATGTCAGATCAAGAAGAAGTACGTCGGGAAGTGCTCAGTTTCTTAGAGATAGATTGGTTAGCTGGTCATCAAAGAAGCAAAGAAGTACTGCAATATCAACAACAGGGTTGAATACATCGCCATGTCTGGATGTTGTGCTCAAATCCTTTGGATGCAATCACAGCTCAAAGACTACGGATTTGACTTTAATAAAATTCCTCTGTACTGTGATAACAAAAGTGCTATTGCTCTTTGCTGTAACAACGTCCAGCACTCTCGCTCTAAACACATCGACATACGGCACCATTTCATCCGAGAGCAAGTGGAAAATAGAGTGGTTGAACTCTACTTCGTGGAAACGAATTATCAACTTGCAGACATTCTCACCAAAGCATTACCAAGAGAACGGTTCGAATTTCTTCTTCCACGCCTAGGCATGAAGAGTTTGACCCCTGAAACTCTCAGACGTCTTCAAGAAGGAGAGGATGAGTAAACAAAATGACTTCGTGTATCCTTTGTACATAGGTCTAACTCACTAAAAAAAATTCATTAATTTATATATATATATATATATATATATCACTCTCGATCAAAACACATCGACATACGTCACCATTTCATCCGAGAGCAAGTGGAAAATAGAGTGGTTGAACTCTACTTCGTGGAAACGAACTATCAACTTGCAGACATTCTCACAAAAGCATTACCAAGAGAACGGTTCGAATTTCTTCTTCCACGCCTAGGCATGAAGAGTTTGACCCCTGAAACTCTCAAACGTCTTCAAGAAGGAGAGGATGAGTAAACGAAATGCTTTCGTGTATCCTTTGTACAAAAAAAAATGTGTGTGTTTGTTATATTAATTTCAAATTAATTAATATTAATAAAAATAATAATAATAATAAAATACTTAGGAAATATTTTAAGTCATTTGGAATTACTAAAAGGCTTGCAATTACTTCAAATTGCAACCCGGTTTGTTCTCTGGGCATGGATTACTTCATATCCAAGCATTATGGGAGTATAGTAATACAATGGTGATGGTAGAGCTGTTCGCCTGATCTTTTCATCTCAATCAACGACTACAGCTCTTTCAATAGAAAACGGGTCGTTGTTTGAGGGGGAGAGTGAATGTGAAAATATGCTTCATCACACAAGGCTCTAAAAGAAGTAATTGGGAGAATCTTCCATGGTTATTTAGGAGTGTTGTATGCTATGAAAGTGTAATTATAAGAT